>CAJUYH010007491.1:0-17457 GCA_910591685.1 Galerucella tenella | reverse complement strand
TTGTTTGTATACAACTAGAAAAAGAACTTGGCCTCTGTGATAAACATCGACACATCCACGCACACAAATAAAAGTAGTGTCATCTATCGGTCTCTCTACCTCTTTGTATTTATTATTGTTCGTATGATCGTATTATTCGGTCAGGGCTGTGTATGCCGTGGTATTAATAATAAAAATAATATTATTATTATTATTAAAAGTCCAGTGAGAATTTTATATTCAATCCAGTTATTTTATTGTTAAAATATACAGAAAAATTTACCGTGAACGTATTGTTTCATTGTTGGCAATTCAGGTATACAATATTGTTACCTTGAATTGTAATTTGGACAATTAAATTGTCGTGCTGTGAGGGAGGAAGGGAATAATAAAAGGGATAAGTGATTATAAATCCCGAGTAAATAAAATGCCGAGTGCTCAAGATACAACGTATCTATTTAAAGTAATGCCGGAAACGACTCAGGATTTTTTGACGCGTGACGTTGATGTATTAGTGTCACAGATCAAAGAGAATTTACGATTGACTAGTCTAAAAGCAAAATCAAGTGTGAGTCAACGCAATAGATCGTCTCCATATTTCGTACGTTCGCGTTTTGAAATGCGTGACGGCGATTACTGTCATAATCGTGTAAACAACAATAATAATAATAATAATAATAATAAAGAGACAGAGGACGATCCGGTTGAAAAATTGCGTGAACTATTGAAGCAAGGACGTCTCATTAATGAAGCAGTTAAAAAATTACAAACAATGAATATGTCGAATTCAAATTCGGAAATTGAGGATAAAGACGAGGATAATGATACAGTACATCATCATCAACATCATCACAATCATCATCGTGGCTATCGAAGAAAAATATATTGCTATGACTCGGAAGATGAGCCATTACCTGAAGTATATCAACCACTTGATCTGTGAACTCGACGTAAATTTTTGTCTTTCTGTTTACATCAGGTGTGTCTCTATGTTTATGTACTCTCGTTCTTCAGGGTAAACAAATGCATACACATGTATAAGTATGAATATTATATATACACACACACACACATACACATACATACATACATCTACATATATTTTAAATAGTATAATAACACGGGAAAAAAACGAAAACTAAAAAAAATAAGTAGAAAAATAATAAACAAGCAAAAAAAAAAATATGAAAAAATTGCTGTGAATAATTGACACGCGCGTGAAACAAGAAATAAATAATTATGCCTTTGTTGCGCGATGACAATGTTGCTGATGAGGAATAGTGTGTTTATTTTCTATTGAATTCTCAGGATATCTCTTTCTCTTATTCTCTGTCTCTCGCCGTTTGTTCCTTTCTCATTTCATTTCTTACTTGTTTTTGTTGCCACTTATCTCTGATTATTCTTATATCTATTTCTGTTTCAGTCATTCCATCGCGTCCTAAGCATTTCTATTCACATGTATACATAGACATTGCAATTGTGGTTGTGTCATATTCATATCGCCAGGAAACTCAAAAACCATATAAATTATAAACATTACCGACCATGAATATGCATGCAATATTGATATATAATGATAAAAATGAAACATGTGCATAAATGAATACAACGTATGTGTATGTAAATGGGTTGGAAGGAAACAAACAAGAAAGTCGTGTGTAGTCATGGCAACGGAATTAGACAGGAACTTTGCCATACATGGCCATGTTTGTAAATATGGAAGTGTTATTAGGTGACATACGGTATAGAACAGACGATTTCAGTTAAGTTTAGAGTGTGGAGCCTCGTGAATGTTCGGATAGAATCGTTTCGCGTGTAGGTATTGACGATCCCCACTACAATTAAATCTATGTGTATATATGTACAGATATATACCTTCATAAATATGAATTGAGGGTATATAAATATAAATGTATATATATACACACATTTATTCTGTAATGTGCATTCTATTTCTATACGTCCAATCTGATTTTTAAATATGACACAAATTCATTGCTGGTTAATGATGACTAATACACATCATCAACCTCGATAATTTAATGAATTCTATGAATATATATATTCTCGTATATATTGACAAAATATTCATTAATTTAATTGTGTTGAGTATTTAAAAATTCACCTGAATTTCACGTTTTCCCGTTATAAACATCCACGAGGTGAAATACAATGAAACGTGAGTAGAAAAAGGTGAATATTGCTTAGCCTCATTCATTATTTTCTCCATTGGTGAATTGGATCATGACATAAAATTGTTGAATGTTTCGTAATCTCTGATATTTGAGAGAAGCGAAACAAAAAATAATATCAATATTATTTCATTTCATTATTATTATTATGTTATTTTTTATTTTTTTTTTCTGTATATTTATAGTGGGTCGTAATCGGTATGTACATTGAACTGTTATCGACATTTGCTGTTGGCAATTTATGTACCTCGATTCAATGTATATATATATATATATATCTGATAAACTACAAATGTAAACTTAGCTATTCGAATGTTCACGAGGTCCGTTCTTAAATACAAAACTGTATTGGGTGAAAAATAGATATTGACACGACAAACGTTTATATAATAGTTGACGTTGCACGTGTATTTAAAATATCCCAGACGCATAGCACATTGACAACCACTGAGTATGAAAGAGTAGAGATGAAGAGGAGGCGTATGACGATTTTTTGATTGCTTGACAATTTTAATATGTGATAAAACATCAGTATATATTTTTTTTTCTTTCGCAGACATAAACAATTACAGCAATCGCATTTGGATTTTTTTTTTCTTCATTTTTTTCGTAAAGATACACGATAAATTGCTAAAATTGAAATTCATATTGTAATTGTACGATTGTTAAATAATATTATCGGTATATTATTTAATTTTATCAATGTAATTTTTTTGGATAGTATTCAGAGCGAGAAGTTAAAAACAAAATATTATTAACAGAGATAAATTTTTGCGACGAAAAGGAGGGAGAGGGAGAGAAGGAGTTTATAATGTTGAGAGAGAAATAAACTTCAAATACAATTTAAATCTACGTTTGAATATTTGTTGCTATGCATGTTTTAGTGCATAGTTTATACACACTTATATATGTATACCATTTATTGGATCAGTTTACGAGGCGTTGATGTAATGAACTTTTATCCTGGGTATTAAAATTGAATAAATCATTATCAGATGCGAAAGTCTTTATCAAAAATCAATAAAGTATAATACACAATAATAGATAAGTAGATTCGCGTTGGTTGTAATAACGAAAATTTATAAGCTAATAATTGTCAATTATGAACTTGAAACAAATATATATATATACATATATATATGTATAGAGGTGTACACGCATACACTTAAATGGTAATTGTTAGCCCAAATAAAAGTAAAATGTAATGGCTATCGTTCAGTTCAGTACAAGTTTCACGTATAAAACAAAATAAACATTTACAAAAAAATAGTAAAAAAATAATAAAATCTTTAATGCATCAGCACCATAACAATCTGGTCTAGCGTAGGAATATTAATACAATAATTAGTTTATATCTAGTTATTATTATGTACATGTCCAGTACCGCATTGGGATTTATTTTTAGTAATCTGTAGTATAATATAGGAGCGAGCGAGCGAGCGTAAATTGTGTGGATGAATCGCGTCTGTTATTAAAAATAATTTTCATTTCTTTTTTCTTATTTTTCTCTCTCTCTCTTCCAATTATGTATGAGTGCATGGTTGATGTAATTCTTTTTTTTTTTTTTTTTCAATTATGCGCAGAGTGATCTCTTTTTTTTTTTTTTTTTTTTTTAAGCAATCGTTTAAAAAAAAAAAAAAAAAACAGAAAAAACGAACAAATGAATAAATTAATTAATAAGATTTCTTGTTGTGATCGCTGGACGTGTTTCGTCTGGTATTTATAATTATAGATGAAAGAAAAACCATTAAATAAAAAAAAACAAGAAAAATAAATATTCCAAGTTCCAAAAATAATGCTGTATTCGTTTTTCAATTTGAAATACACAAGTCCTCATTCCTTTATTCCATAAAATATTCGTATAAATATAATAACACTTATTGTGCCAGTGGCTCGTTGATATCAAACTGCTGAAAGTTGTTAAGGGTTGTACATGTTGTCACTCCTGTATATTAAAGAAGAAAAAAATGGAACAAATTCATATATACATGTTATATTATTTGAATGAATTGCATTGCACCAGCAACCTCATTTTCACGAATTGGCATTGCAGCAAAACGCGACATTGTTGCGTCAAGGCGAACAGAATCTAACACGACTCCGACTATCAACAATGAAATATTACAAAAGTAGTCGAGTCATTTTTACAGGCAATGTCGTATAACACATGATCATGTCTACGATTATTCTTTTTTATTATACCATCAGTTAAGAGAGTGTGCTATAGACTGCTTTGAAAAAAAAAATATATATACATATATACGAGGTCTGTTCAAAAGAAAAGGTGAATTTTGAATTTTCACTGGCTGTGTACATTCGATTAGCGAATTTTTTTGTTATGTTGGTACACATATGTTTATTATATGTTGACATTATCAGCCATTTTAGATTAGTAGTTTGTTTTTGACAACTGAAAAGGTTAGTCACGTTTTTGGGTGTTCTTCGATTTTTTACTTTTGAAAAAACTGGATCAAAGAATGTATGTATTAAATTTTGTGTCAAAAATTGAATAAAGTACTCCAACGCACTTAAAATGTTGACTGTGGCATTCGGCGAGTCTACTTTGTCTCAAAAAAGTGTTTATAAATGGTACAAGCGCTTTACAGAAGGCCGAGAAGATGTTGATGGCGATGTGAATACGGTGGATAAGGCATGATTACGGTGTTGTTTTTGGCCAAACAACACCGTAATCATGCCTCAACCACCGTATTCACTAGATTCGGCTTCCTGCGACTTTTTCCTATTCCTAAAACTGAAGAGACCAATGAAAGGAAAGCGTTTTGCCACAATTGATGAGATAAAGTCAGAATCGAAGAACGAGCTGATGGCCATACCGAAAAGCGCATTTCAGAAGTGCTTCGAGGATTGGAAAAAGCGCTGGCATAAGTGCATTATATCTGAGGGGGATTACTTTGAAGGGGACAAAATGGATATTGATGAATAAATAAATACTTTTCGAAAAAATTCAAAATTCACCTTGTCTTTTGAACAGACCTCGTATATATATATAATTATCAACTCTCGATATAGAAAAAAATTAAATTACAGTGTATCATTATTTTCGTTATGTTGGCTATTTGCAATAAATATAATATCCCGGCGGTCCTACGCCCTTGGAGCTTCAGAACGTTGGACAAAGAAACGATCTGCACCAACGTTTAATTTACTTCAGGGTCTTACAAACGTTTTACAACCAACCAAGCCATTGTGATGTTTTTAAGAATTGGATAGCATAAAGAGAAAGTATCAGGCGTTGGAAGGGCCTATTTTATTTTTTTTTCCACTCTTTGACATGACGAGACGATTATGTTTATACATTCCCATAAATGTACACAGCGATAAATTGAATTTCTATATAATATTCAAATAAATTGAGAGTATGGTAAAGGCGATATATTTGAAAACTAATAAAAAATTCATTCATATATTTTTCATTAAATATTGATGGATATATCAATAGAGTTGTAAATTCCTAAACTGTTTCAGTGAAATATGACAAAATATTGTTTAGACATTTATTGTATAAATACGATATTAATTGTACACTAGGTAATGCAACAATAATGAAGGACAGACAAAAATATTTAAACTGATATTTTTAGAAACAAAAAAAAATATTCTCAGTGAAATTTGAAACATTTTTCGTGAGTGTAATTAATAAATAATTGTGTTGATTCTTTTTTATGAAAGGACATTGTTGATTTGTGGCATAACGTAGAAAAGTGTGAGTATTCATTAATTAATTTCATCTTTTCACCAAAATAATTCAGACATTTGATCAAATCACCTATTGTTTTTATGGACATGACACTAAACAGTTGTTATTTTACCAATTTCCTTAAATCTGTTAATTGACTAGGGATTCGATGAAATTACACATTTTGTTACTTCACTTCGGCATATATATTTACATTTTCATATATACTATTGTCTTTCACCGGAAACTGTTGGTGTACCAGATATGAATATTTCCTACGAATGTATAACAGCAAAATTGGAGCATATGTACATTGGTTCGAATATTGACGATCGTATTATTAGAATCTCTATATTGACATACCTGCAGTTTATCCGTAAATGTATCAAACGTAGCAAGTAATAATATACTATACATACATTTACAGACTAATCACATTGATTTGCAGTTTTGGGTCTTTTATAAGAATATTTATTGCCACTGTAGAACAAGTTGGAAATAAAAGAAATCGAGCAAACGCTGTTAACAGCTGAGCATATTTTCAATATCTATCAGCGTTCCATTTCAATAAACGCTAAAAAAAAAAATTTTCACGAATAATACTTTTGATTGTATAACAGTGTATATATAAATATATATATGTTACGTCTTTGCAGGTCAATGTCTTATCAAATGAACGATGTGAGTGCTAGATTGATCAGCGTATCATAAATATAAACTTTTTTTATTCACGTGATGCTATCAATATTTTTATGTTGCCATGAAATGTTTACATCTCTGTTTATAAATATAGATATATTGTGTTTCAATGGATCGTAAACATATATATATATATATATGTGTATTTATCAGCAGCCAGCGCTGATATTGAATATTGACAAGCATTAAAATCGACAAGCGCATTTGATTTTCAGTTATATGTTGGGTGTTTTATTCTCCAACTCTCAGTATGTACTTATGTACTGTCGTATAAAAACGTATCGTCACGTACATAACCTCACATTGTGTATATATATATATATATATTTGCATCTAGTATAACCCGCACTTATACATCGATCCATCAGACTATCATCTGACATTTTCCAAAATGGCCGTCGCCAAACCAGCAAGCACGTAAGTATATTTACGTGACGTTTCGTGTCGTTGCCCCGAAAAAAAAGTAGGCCTCAATATTGCGAACAACAAAATAAATTAAACACGCATGCTAAATCGGGCTTTTGTTTATTTATTGTGGGTATTATTATTTTTTTTGTTTTTAGTAAATTAACTTGACAGGACACAATTGTATTTCTCGTGTATTTAACCTGTATAGCTGGATTTAATTTCGCTATTTAATAAAAAAATTAATTTTACGCGACGCCATTGCATTACCATTCCGCCCACACTGTTCGCTTGTGTACATAGTATTATTACTTTTAACATTTTTCACTTTTTATTTTTTTACATTTCTATAATGTTTGTTCACTTCCGTATGAATTTGCATATTGCATTTATCATAAAATATTTTTGCGTGTAGATCACTTTATACCAATGACGAATCATAAATTTACAGTACTGTTATGATTACAATTGGAATATGGTTATGCTGAAAGATAAAAGAAAAGAACAGTATTGTCAATAATATAATATGAATATATGAATAAATCATGTATACACCATAACAATTGAATTGGCGGGAATTCAATTGAATTTAATTTGCGTAAATTGCAGATGCACTTTCAAATTGGCGCGCATTGGAAATAGTCTAATATCGCTGTTTTGATGCTTTCTCTTTTTCCATTCAGTTTTGAGGTTATGAACATTGCGTTCACTTGTGTGTCCAACAAGCGACAATTGTTTTTACTTTGCAAAAAGTCAAACATAAACAAGGAGAGAAGAAAAAATCATTTTACATGTGAAAATCGGAGACTACAATAATTGAAAGATTTATTATTATCAAAATATTCATATCCACATAAATTGAAATAAGCAGATAATATGCCCTGGAAGATAATATGAAGGTACCATATAATATCTGTTATTTCGAGTATAATTGTGGATTGTATTTGGCAGATATTCATAATATACCTGAATATATAAATATTATTCTTCGAAATAGTACAGTGATCTTTGAACATCTATTCTTAGATAACTAGCAGAATACACTAGAAAATCGCGATCGTTACAGTTGTTAGGCGTTCAATGACACTGCTTAAATATAACCCGAATACACCTGCGAATGTAGTGTATACTTGTATAAATATATATACCAATACTATAGCAACCAAGAGAGCTGCTTCCGTTTTCAAAGCAGCTGGTTGTGTAGACACGGGCACATCACACAATTGTATCACCTCCTTCTCTCACATTCTTATTATTATTTTTCTTTATTGTTTTGAAGCCGCTGGACGTTATCGAATGTGTTCACCTCGCTGAGTTTACAACTGCATTTACCATCTGTATCCTTTATTTTCTCTCTCTCTCTCTCTCTTTTTTCTCAGTTCTTTCTTCCATTCATTCTGCTCTTTTGATTCAAATTCTCATTCAAATAACAATAATATACACGGAAGCTGGAAAAGGTCAATAAGTCAATCGTTGACACTGTGCAGAAACCGGTTTCAACTTTAATAAAAAAACACAAAATAATACATTCGATGAACTTGCAGTATTGCCAAATAAATACTAAAATAAATAATAGTAATAATGATAATAATAAATGGCTTATAAATTATTTTCAAAGTGATTGTCGTTTCATTGTTTTGTCAATTGCAATAAATATTATATGCTATTGTTTATAATTTATTGAAAACTCTTATATTTTATGAAATCTCAAACTGACAAGTTAATGAATTTCTTTTTATTGTTGTCACGTTTCTGCAATTTAAATTGGATATCAATATTGTTAATCAACTGTGTTGACTTTCATCTCAAGTTTCTTCGCGGTTTCAATTTTGACATTTATTTATGGTTAATCAATCTATGTTTGTACAACGCTTTTCATGCAAGTGTAATGAGTTTTGTCTTTTGTTATATAATCTATACAATATTGAGTGCAAAACCGTTTATAATTATACTATTGAAAAAAAAAACATAACATACAAAAATAATAGCATAATACCTTACAATCGTTACCTTTCATCGTATTTATATGGGTTTGAATACATGAAAACATTGTCGTTCAATTTTTATTCCTTAATAAATCATTAGAGTTAGCCGTTTTATTGCTATGTACAGAGATGCATAATATAAAAGATATATTAAACAGTATTCAATTTATGTAGCGCTTAATGCAAATTTCTTTTTTGTTCTGCTTTTTTTTTTTTTTTCTTTTACCATGTATTCCGCGTTCTCTCACTATGATTTATCACGAATGGTATAGTAATGCGCGTCAAGTTCAAATCCAACAATTGTCGGACGCGAACGTGCCTCACAGAATAGTTGCATTATTAAAATGTCGAGCGTTCATTTCAACTCAAATTGTTTTCAATTTCATATGCCGTGTATAACGCATATAATTGGAATTGAATAACGTGAGATTATTAAGAGCTGAAATAAAGAAATAATAATAATGCTGCGCAAAGCTTTGTCTTATAACATTTTAATTAAGAATAATAAACTTTATTATTTTTCATTTGTTTATTGTACATAAATATATTAATCATATTGTGAAACACACGCTTGCTATCTGTATATTGAAATTTTAAATGTGAATTTATGCAATTTATTTTTCAATGGAGCAATATTCATCATGCAACAGCAAATTTATTTGCTACAGTTTGAGTGGAGTAACATTTTCAATTTACTACATTTATTACATAATTAGATAGTAATTTAATGGAAGAAAAACAAAAATACAAAGAAGTAATAACAAATATAAGAATGCTTTCTTCTTCATTATTCACATCACAAACATTGCGAAATGTTTATAAAAATAAAAGTTCTGATGAAGAATATATTGTATAATATATCATCCTATACAATTGAATTAAAAACTTTAGAATGAACACGCAACAATATATTATTCTGTAAACGGCGCGTGTTGGATGACGCGACAAAAGTCAAATGTATTTCTAGTGTAATCTGATAATCTACTTATATATCATTGCACAATGTTCAACAACACTTTCTCACGTGTTATAAAAATATCGCCATTAATGTTCACTACAATCAGGTATAGAGTTATTGTGTAACAATATTCAATTAATTGTGGGGAACAATAAAATAAATAATGTCTTTCAGAAATCTAACGGAATCATGGTTTACTCGTGGCGAGCACACATTACGTGTGCCAATGTCTCTCTTCCGTGGCAACAGGACACGACTCGCAGATCGTTTGAGAGGAACGACCGGTGTATCAGCAAACGGTGGCTTCGTCGTACTTCAAGGTGGTGACGATGTACCATTTAATGACACCGACGTTAACTACGAATTCAGACAGGTGCGTAACCGACCAAATGACTCCGCAAAACACCTGGCTTATTTTTTTTAATATACATCCATACTATGGAACGACACAATTCCTAAATATTTGCAACCAATAAAATTAAAATTAACAAATAAAAATAATGATAAACACTTTTGTTTTTGTCGTCTTTTCAAAAGATATTTAATTAATTTTTCCAAGGTTGTTTATGAAATATGCTATTTAACTCTTTAGAGAATAATATTGTTCAAAAAACAAAAAAAGGGGGCGGGGGAAGGGGGGGGGGATGTGTACACAAAATTTATTACATCACACACAATCTTTGTACAAAATCATCAGCATCGTATATAGATAGACTTCCGGTAATGAAGAACACACCGAGTGGGCTGCCATGTCAGGCGCAAACATTTCTTATATACTTTACTATACATATCAACATTTAGTTGTGTATATACATATATATATATATATATATGTGTGTGTGTGTATATCGTGGGTGCTTTGAAATAATGTTTGGTGTAATATGTGCGGTGTGGTGGTGTGGGAGTGGGCTCGTTGACCTGATGTTCGATCGTCTACTGCGACAAGATCGCACAATAGATATGAACTTTGCCCTGACATAGACTCGTTGATACAAGATAAAAAGAATGGAAGAGAAATGAAAAATCGTTTTAAAAAAATATTGTTTGTTGCACTGAGAAATATTATATGATAATTACTTGCTTTGTTGAAATTTGTATACAAATGTATATTCATCGTATTTTTATTATTTCTATCGTAGGAATCATATTTTCAATGGTGCTTTGCTGTTGAAGAACCCGGATGTCTTGGTGCTATAGACATCACCGGGGGCAAGTCAATCTTGTTCTTTCCAAGATTACCCGCGGAATATGAAATCTGGTGTGGCCAACTCAGTACGTTGGATGAATTTAAAATACGATATGGTGTCGATGAGACTTACTATGTTGATCAAATTGCCGAAGTATTAAAGAAAAAAAATGCTCAACTTATTTTAACTTTGGTAAGTCAAATATTATAAAAGTACAGGGCTTTGAGGGAGACGGCGATCATTGGATTAAAGGTTCAACATTTACATTCTTTGCATGTATAGTTGAGTTGGTGCAAAAAAAAATTTTTTTATATTGATCCACTTGAGATTTAGTGATAATGGGGAACAGAGAATAAATTCGATTTCGTTCGGTTCAATGTATGACGAACGAAAAAAATAAAAATTGAATTAATAATAAAATGAAATGACTGGATATAACTCTATTATTATCAAGCGAATAATATTGTATATATTTATATAAAATTTAAGTGGAGAGAGCTTTCACGTGTAAGATTTTATAACGTGGCTTGTTGTTGATGCCGAATGTAGGTCAAATATTCCAAGGCTACCGAGTCAAAAGAATCGAGCCGGTTAATCCAAGTGAATTTGCAACAGCCTATCGGCAGGTCGCCGTTAGCAACGCCTTATTTTGCTTGACCTCGACGATAATCACAGTGTCCCTATCTCATCCATCACGCGTGCACAAAAAATATTAATAATAAAAATGGAAAGAGGAAACAGAAATCCATTTAACCTGCGAGATAATTTTTTTTCCAAGGGAAAAATTATCGAAAATAATGAACAGAACTAATTATTTCATTGGTATATATATTTTTGTTTTATATCGGTTTTTTCGTTTATGTGTTGCGCAAAGAAATGTTTTTTTCTTTTTTTTTTTTTTTGTGATGATGGACACTGAATTGATGTCATGGATGTTATATACTAGAAATATTTATTGCGAATAAACAGAAATGAACGAGTGATGTATTTAAAAATTGCATCATTCATTAAATGTCTGAAATAAAAGATTTGATATTGATAAAAATAGAAATTCACGATATATACAAATACACGAGACATTCTCTGTATATATGAAGGTATAAATATTGTGTGCCTTCTTGAATATTATGTCAACGACAATCTACAATCGAGACTGCTAAATCTATTTTTAATGCGGTGAAAACAGAGCAAATGTCATTGGCAATTGTAACTTTTTTTTCTTTCTTTTCTTTATTTTTTTGCTAGCGAATATAAAAATAGTATTATTGGGATTCAATTTATACTTTTATTTCGTTTTTAGCGTGGACAAAATACTGATAGTGGACTATTCTCGAAAGAGGCCACCTTCGATGGAATTGATGAGTACGTTGCCAATTCTCATTTTAACAATTTATTCAAAAACAATATTGCATCAAAATTTAATTGACAATTTATGCATAATGTTAATTATTATTATTTTCATTTGCAGATTCTCAGTAAATAAAAGAATATTGTACCCGGAAATAACCGAGTGGTAAGTGATTTTCTATGAATCAAAACAAAATAAACAAAGAAACATTCACTGATAGATTCAAATCATCGTGAAAGTACTATTTTAAAATTTATGGGTGACTTTATAAATAATCGATAAGCCATTGGCAATCCATTTCTGCTATATAATTCATTATTTTTTGTTGGAAACAATTTTTTGCTGCAACATGCTGCGTCGAATTTCCACACTGTCATGTCAGTCTCATTTGTCCATTTGGAACATAACCAAAAGATCAATCAAGTCATATGAAAAATATGTCGAGAAAAAAGTACCATTCATTCGATCCAGTGTCATTGTGCAAGAGGACAAAAAAATTGCAGAATTACCAATAATTATACGTAAAATAAATGATATTGGTGTATTGTGGAGTGATATCCACGGGGATATATTGCAAAACGTCGATAATTCCATTTCAACGCTAAAAAATAGTGACGTTTCTGCTGTGGATTTTTCATTGTTAAATAGAAATCGGAAAAAACGTCGTAGAAAACAGCGAATAGATATTGAAACTGAAGATGGCACCGCTGTATTATTCACATCCGAATCCAATATTAATATTAATAAAAATTCAATGAAAACACATGATATATCAGAGAACGAATTTTATATCAAAGGATTTACTCTGATGGAGAATATAATTGCTGAAGAAATGAATTGTCGAGTGGCTTTGCGAGTTCTAAAAAAAATGATTAAATATGAAAATAATAAAAATAAACATTTCAATTGTGCTTTGGATGATTATATATTATCGGATGTAACAAACAGAAGTTCTGTGATAAAGCAACTCATCAATATAATTTTACGTAGTCATGACACTGACATGATCGTAAAGGCTTTGATATTATTAGCAAAAGATAAAATTATTTTGTCAATGAATTCTATGATGGATCGATTGTGTGACGAAGTTTCATTGCGCGCAAGCACTGGACAACTTTCTCTTCATCATTTGACAGACGTCATCAGAATATTAACACTTTTTGCCGATTCATCGTATTGTACAACAATAGACTCACTGTGGATGGGTATAAAAATCAATGAACACGATATAAATGTTGAAAATTTAATTTCATTATTTAAAATTCTGCCGTCATTCGATAAGAGTCGAAAAATGATGGAAATTATTTTATTGCGTAAGTTGACTGTTCATTGGTGGAAATTTACTGGTACACAAATGGCAAATGTTGTGCTTGCCTTTGGAAATAGTGTCAATGACACAGTGGATGCAATGAGTTGTATCAAAAAATGGGCTGCTAAGCGCATCATTTCATCACCCGAACATGAAATTGAAAAATTTTTACACAGTTTAATATTTACAAAAATTTACGATATTGATTTGGAGAAATCATTAGAAAAATTTGTCGAAACGAAAAGCAGTGAAATAATAAATCCTACGCTTATTTCTCTCATGATGAATTATTGTAAAGTTCTTCATATACGAAATCCAATTATTCTCAATATTTGCGCAAATTATTTGATGAAAAATGCAACGCGAATATCAGCAAAACAACTGGCAAGAATTTTTACACCATTCGGTTATTTAAATTATCAAATTACCAATGGCGAACAATTCTGGCAAATATTTGATGAAACACTGGACGTAAAATTTTCCCAATTAACACCCAATGATGCACTGGATATTCTTCTCTCTTGTATTTATTTAGAGCACTTCCCGATCAATTTTATGAGCAAAATATTCTCACGAAGTTTCATGAATAAAGTTGATGATGAACGCAATTCAAATATCAATGGAGATTTGAAAAAGAAATTGAAATTATTCAATAAAGCCATGTCAATTGAGTGTGATGAATACAGCGGTGATATGGTTTGTCTGAATGATGAAAGTAAAACGGCAATAATGAAACCTAAATTGAAGCGAACTGGAAAATTAATTCATGATCAATTGACACAGATTGCGGGTGGCATAGACAAGATATCATATGACGTTATACTTCACCAGTTATCGTCACACGATTTATACGTGATTGATGCAATAATACATCCATTACCAATGATCTCATCATCTATTTTCACCATTCATTCACCGCCAATATTAAATGAAGAAATAAAATATAAAACAGCTGTACTTATACATTTACCCGAGCACTATTGTCGCAATTCACCAACATTAATTGGCCCGCAATTAATGAAATTACGACATTTGAGAAAATTAGGATTGTCTGTAATGTCATTGGATTACAAGACATTATCGAGTTTAAATGCTGATTCAGAACAAATTTCAAATTATTTATTACGCAGATTTGAAGATGCGGAGAAGCCACTATTAAAATACTAATAATTGTACTTTACATTCGATTATTATTATTACCATTGTAAATATCATTTTCTTAAATTATATAATTATATAATTAATATTTTTTCAGCCGGGTCATCAAATCACCCAAAGAAATTGAAGTATTGCGTTATGTTAGCAAAGTTAGTTCAGATGCTCACAAAATGATAATGAAGAGTGTACGTCCGGGAATGACAGAATTTCAATGTGAGGCCATTTTTAAACAATACATCTATTCTGTTGGTGGATGCAGACACGTATCTTACACATGTATATGTGGTTCGGGCCATAATGCCTCAATATTACATTATGGACATGCAGGTGCGCCCAACAATAAAGTATTGCATGATGGCGACATGTGGTAAGTTATAATAAAAAAGAAGAAGAAGTAAAAATACAAATAAAAATTAGAAGAATAAAAAAGTGGAATAATTTGATAACTTGATGAATTGTTAATAGTCTCTTTGATATGGGTGGTAATTATTGCGGTTACGCAGCCGACATTACGTGCAGTTTTCCCGCTAATGGAAAATTTACAAACGATCAAAAAATTATTTACAATGCTGTATTGAATGCGCGTAATGCAGTTATTGACGCTGCAAAACCTGGCGTGAATTGGACGGATATGCATTTATTAGCCAATCGAGTTGTCCTCACATCATTGAAAGATTGTGAATTGCTGCATGGCGAAGTTGATGATATGATGGCTGCCGGATTGAATGAAATATTTCAACCACACGGTCTTGGACATTTACTTGGATTGGATGTTCACGATGTTGGTGGTTATCTGTCGGGTAATCCTGAACGACCAACTGATCCAGGAATACGAAAATTGAGAACTGCTCGCACACTATTAGCCGGAATGGTATTGACTATTGAACCAGGTTGTTACTTTATTGATAGCGTAAGTAACAATTCAATGATAATTATTCTGTGAATGGATCAAGGTCACATTAGTTTTAAATAAATAAATTGGGATAATTGGAATTTTATTTAGTTATTGGATTCAGCATTGGCTAATTCTAGTCAGAGTAAATTTATAAATGCCGAGAGATTAAAGACATTTCGTGGATTTGGTGGCGTTAGGATTGAGGATGATGTTTTAATTACGGAAACAGGCGTTGAAAATTTAACAGATGTACCACGCACGTGAGTAATCTTTTATTACTATTATGGATTATTAAAAATTTCTATTGCATGAATTTTGTTCATTATTTTCATTTTAAAATTCGTTGAAAAAAACTTTGGATAGAAAAGAAATTGCGATTGATATTATTTAACATTAGAATTCGTCATTCATTCATTTATTTATTTATTTTTTCAGTATTGAGGAAATTGAAACATGGATGGCGAAGGGATCTCAAATTGATGATTTGAAGAATACATGCCAGGCCATATTGGATTCGCGACGGAAAACATTAGTGGCATAGACAGATAGTCTGCTTAAATATTATTTTACTTTTTCATCGAATCAATGAAAGTTTTTTTCAACAGTTTCCAATGTTACCAACAACACATTGTCGGATCATTGCTAATATTTTACATACAAATGCAATTTTGCAATATATCAATATACAGCAAGAAAATAAAAGTAATATCTATTGTTATATGAATTTTTACAATAAATGGGCATTTAATTAAAAATAATAACACGAGATGGATGTATTTAAAAAAGAAACATTATTTACATTTAGCATTATCATCGAGTGGTAGTGTTTTATCAATGACTGTGCAGAAAAAATAATGAATTTACATTACGTATACATTTATATGAAAATTCCGATCAAGGATAACAAGTTTGAAATGGAAACGGAAATTTAATAGATTCTCCAATGTGTATTATCTACAGATACAGGACGTAATTCTCTTGCTACACCCGCACGTGCGTAAGTCATAAGTTATTGCTTCATAATCTCAATAACTTGGAGAAATCCATCAACATGTAAAATATTCCAAATAAGTTTTTCAAAATTTATTATTCTATTTCTTTTATTTTAGCTACTTTATCTAATCCACCAAGTTGGAAGTCCCTATGTAGCATTTATACATTGTTTTGTTTAAATACGGGTTTTTTCAGAATATCTGTAATTTCACAGAGTATGTAAAAGCTCCCGTTATTTATCTAACAAAAAAAATATAAGTGAGTGTATATCGATACAAGATATATTTACAATACCCGGAAAAATTCAATGTCCCCGGGACTTATATTATAAATAATCTCACAAGCGCCATGTGCTCTCTTCCGATTTCACAACTCCCACTCACTTATTTATTTTTTATGCTCGCGTACATATATTCACTTTGGCATAATGCTCATACACTCCACGATCTTTCAAATAATCATTTTATATTATATTTTACATACTGAGCATACATAAATTTTGCGTAGGTATTGACACACTTTACATCGACCGAAGGTAAGTCCTCCTGACAAAAGTTTGAAATATATATTTGCAATAAATATAAGGCATGTATATGTTTACACAACTTAATCTCATTGATATATTATTCGTTTTTTTTTTATTTTTTTTTTT
>CAJUYH010007490.1:0-17457 GCA_910591685.1 Galerucella tenella | reverse complement strand
CCATAAAAAGGCAATAAAAAATATTATGAACATTGACACAAATGTTATATTGTCTCTTACAAACAAACATAAAATTCACTTTTTATGAGCCCCGACAGTCTGTATGTATCTGTCGGTCAGTATTCATTATTGGTCGCATCATTCGAAGAATAATTGAATGCAGAAATGTGAAAATTGATACACAGTTAATATGGACGATGCATCGATTAATTGTTGATTGCCATATTTTACAATGGACCACTCAGTTTAGCCGGAAATGATATTTATGATTTTGCTTTTAAGTGCTCTAGATTCAATATTCAATTATAACCACCGTGGTGACGAATAGTACGGACCAAGTTATTCACTCGTAAAATTCTTTTCTTTTTTTTTTTACTATCGCAAATTGCATTTACATTATCAATTGTTTTGTCTGTTGTCATAGTTTGTTTACTATATGTAATTACACATTAATATTAAATACAATAGCATTTACATTTACTTTACAGTGGGAACATAAATATATGATAAAATAAAAATTAAATATGAATAATATTATACATATGATAAATAATTAAATTAATAAAATAAAATTCGAAATTAAACGGTAGATGAAATCGCAGAGCGTATTGTATGCTGTATTATATCATGTTCAGCATAGTCTATGACTATCTAAAGGAGTTGTGGGGATGTGCTGATGGATTTTGGAAATTCACACAGGTCAATAGCATGTATATATTGATGTTGTGGAACAATACCACCACGAGCATTAATTTTTTCTCGAGTTTCATTGAGTATTGAATCTCGCTGTGGTGTGTTGGACGTAATGGTGCTAATACTTCGATCAGAGGACGAGCACGTGGACGTACCGTTTCTTGATATTCGTGTATGGCCATCTGGACTGCCAGTGCAACTGTAACGTGATGTAACAGCTTCAGATCGTGATAGCGCTGGCTCGGGTGCGACATTTACCCATGGACACCAGGCAAAAAATTGGGCAAAACCACGTCGAAATCTGTGAAAATATTAATTTTTTTTTTATCACTTTTTTCAAATCTATACACACGATAAAAAAGTAAATATATTAAATTTTTTTAATGCGTTCCATGTGGATATTGTGTGATTAATACGCTGAGTGTTTTTACTGGTTGGCACTTAAAATACTGTGCATTCGTGCCAAACCTTTTCATCGTACGCTGCATATTTTAGTTAATTGCATAGTAAATATATATGTTAGCACACTTGATAAAGTGCAAAAATAATCATGTGGTTGTATGTGCGGCTAATCTTAGATTTTCTTCGTCAATAATACATATACATCAAGAGGATTTTATGCACATTTATAAACGGTAGAGAATTTTATAACTATTCACACACGTGGTATAATAGCAGAAACTTATTGCGGACTATATGACTCAATGCGATAAATAAATTTATAGCTACAGCACAAAAAAGTCTATATGAATATCGTATTGATATGAAATACATTATTATATTATCACAATAAATTATTCTGTCAATCATCAGTGTAGCAATGATTTTTTTATTTCAAAATTCGTATTCTATATATAAATTTCGTAATATTTATTATATAACGCAAGATTGATCGTTGAGTACATTTTTCCTTGAGGCGCATGTACAAAACTCTTGCGAAAAATCTCGTATTCTATTCCGCATAATTTGTTTCCTATTTTTATTATAAAATGCGCTATTATAACTTTTTCAACGTAAATTCTCATACAAATTATATATATGTTGTTGGTCTTTGTTTTTATTTTTAATGCAAAAACTTTTGTGCAATGTTATCAAGTGCATCTTAACGAATTGTCATATTGTTGTCACGAGTCATTCGGTCACGTAGAAGGGAAAATACGTGCATTCATAATAACATTTTCAACTACGAAAACTTAGTTTCTCTAACAACGTGACAGTGATGCAAAACTTTATTCATGTTTAATTTATACATGTGTTTTGATTTAAGAGTAATTTGAAATTATGGCCAAACGTCATGATTATACGATATAAAAGTAGAAACATTGATAAATATGATATATTGTGGTATTTTGGGTATCGATAAATTTCACTTTACCTTGAATTCATCCAACAATAAATTATCGGATTGTACATGCTGTTGGACATGGCGAGCCAGTAAATAGCGAGGAAAAGCTCCTGGATGTATGGCTCGTTCGTGATTTCCGGCAGGTATGGCGTTACAATGAAGTAAACGTGAAATGGTAGCCAACAAACTGCGAAAATCACCACCACAACAATCATCATTTTCACAACCTGGAAAACAAAAATTGCAGTGTATTTAATGTTCAGATATTACAGATATTCAGAACACAAATATCCATGTTATAAATTAATATTGAATAAATAAAAATATTTGAACAGCAATAAATCAATAAATATAGAGCAATTCATTGAATAACAAGCAATCGAATGGATTTAATATAGTTTCAATAATGACAAAGGGTATTTGCGCTATGATTAATATTTGTATACTGAGAGTTCATCAAAGTAGAGAATGTAATCTACAATGATATTATTTTTATATTCAATGTGAGTATGTTTGTGAATATATTCAATTTACAAAGATCAAACTTGCAACAATATACATATATAGATGGTATTTTAAAACGATAAAATCAAACAAGTGATAAAAAAAATATTTATTACAATTTATTAATTTATTGAATCGCGTATAATTTGATACGGTCGAGTTATTGTCACATTCCTATATGTACAATTGTTCCATGTTGTTTTTCCAAGTGTTGCACACTGAGGGAGAGAGACAGAGAGAGAGAGAGTGGGGAGACAGTTGATATGAAGGGTTTGATAGTGAAGAAATGACTGGTAGGACAACACATGTTGCAATGTGCACAAATACTGTACAGCAGTTGTTATTGAAAATAATAAGGTGCATTATAATTCAACCACAGTTTCCAATTTCGTATTGTTGCACAGTATCGACTCTCTCTCTCTCTCTCTCTCTTTCAATCCCACTTCTCCTCTTCTTCATTCAATATATGGTGAATTCGTGTGTATAAGTACACACATAACACATATGAATCGAAAGTGTCGACTATTTTCTGCGAAGATCTTTGAGAACCACCGGCTATGACCTTATACGTGTGAATCTGTCCGAGCTCTTGGCCTAATATACAACTTATACATTGTACTTAAAAAATCACTGTTGTTATATCATAAAGTCAATTATTTTTTGTTTATGAAAAATTTAATCTAAAAATAGAGTAAGTGCTTTACCGAAAAATGCACTTTTATTAGCAGCAATAAATAGAATGTTGATGGATTAATATTTCATATTTGATTTTATTTTTCTTCCTCATTTTATGTTCAATTGAAGTATTTGAAAATAGCTTGAGTGTGAGTGACGCAAGTCTGAGGTATAATTCTCAAAAGTCAAAAGGAAATTTTGATGCGAATGTGTGAAATAAAATTTTACAGTCAATCAGTAATGCTTCATAGTGCAGGTCTTATTTTTGACTTGTTGGAGAATCTGGGTGAAAAACAAAAAAATAAAAAAAAAAACGAATCCTGCTATCGTGTATGGAGACTAACGAGTGTCTCATTTTTTTTCCTCCAGTGAGTGTTAAAATAATTGGACAGAATTTTGAGTAAAATTGTCATATAAAATATTTAACAATTCACCGTTGAATTGACAAATAAATTTTGTATTGACATTTAAATTTCTAGATTATACAATTGTATTGTGTGTTTATAAATGGGTATCTTATTAGTATACCTACTTGAAGTTAGAATGTTGAAATTTACTTTTAAGATTGCAGCCAACTTGTTATATGTACGTGTTTGTATCGAAGCCCAGTATATTCTATAGTAGTGTGACTTAAAGAACAACCTTCATCACCGGAAATTAAATAGCTGCCATCTATATAGCTACGATACATATAGAAGTAGAGCAGCAGTGTTTGCATCACTCATACAAAAGGTACCATTAACTACATACCGTACTACCTCTAATTTATTCATTAAATAGTGGCAATTATTCAACTGCATCATTCTATGATAAATATCGTTGAAAGTTATTTTCAATTTACAACAATACAATATATTAATTGATAAACTTACTCTCCGTTTGCTTCTGATATTGTCCAATTGCCTTTGCGTTGATTCACCAATGCTCTGTGAGCCCCATAATTCAAAACCCACTCGAGCATACGTAAATGTCATTGAGCCAATTGGTAAGAAATACGTCAGAATCATAAATATAACATTGTATCTAAAAAAACAAAAAAAAAATTAAACATTATTTATATTATATATTGTGGGGAATTGAAATATATTGGGAGAGGATAAATTGAGAGAGCGAGAACGAGAGAAAATGGGAGAGAATGTAATAGGCTTGCAACTACTTGCATAGATCTAACTAGCAAATGGTATATTGTGAATGTACAAAATAGTTCATGTGTGAGAGTTTGTGCTATGTCGCATCAGCACGGGATGAAAATTTGTTGCCTTGGGTGTGTTGGGAAGTTTAGTTAAATGTTCGTGAGGAAGAAGGCAAGCTTGATACACTGTTGTGATTATAATTGTGAAAATTCCACCTTAATTTTATGATAAAGTTCACATGTACACTGCAATTTAATGGATAAATTGCAATTAAAAATTGTAAAAATAATTATTCACAATGTTCAAAATAAAAATAGGTGGCGTTAAATTTCACTGTACTATGAATTCATGGTCTACTGGTTTTTGTGTTTGTAAGTATTATAGAAAAAATATCAGAAGCTATGTAGAATCACATGACAATTAATGATAAATCATAAAAATTAAGTGAAATTGGCTGGTAAAAACACTTTGTATATCATAAGTTATATGACACTCTTATAATATTTTAATGGCAATAATTGAGAAGGGTAAAAATATTTGAAATAAAAATAATAAATAATGTAGAGAGATAGATGTGATAAGTGACTTACAAGTATTCGTCATAGCTGAAGCCATTGTCATCACGATTAGGCCAATCACCATAGCAGATCACACGAACTTCACCGCTGTCAAATTTTTGTGTGTAAGTTTTGTAGTAAATGAGCATTGGAAATGACAATACAGCACCAACTATCCAAATAGCTATTGCCACACATAGTGTAGAGCGTCGTCCCATTCGAGGACGAAGTGGATTCATAATGGCCATATACCTGAAAACAAATAATTATTTACCAATAATCAATTTTACTATTTATTTATATGCAATTAATGTGAAAATGTTGGAAACATTCACCCACAGCCATGTCATTGTATCAATTGTGAATGTATTTAGGTTAGTTTTTACTATCACACGATATTCATTTTATATTGAAACTTTTGGTGAGGGTTAATTAATATAGTTTTTAATGAATTATATGATGATTATTTGAATATTTATAATAAATAAATTATTATAAATAGTATTTTTATAAGAGACAGATATATATATTTAAGATTGTATAGTGAAATAAAAATTATTTTTACAGAATCATTGATTTTATTCAAATGCAAATTTACTTTATTACATTGTAATAAAATTATTTATTAACAATTGAGCTTTATTTAATATAACGAAATTGTTTTGTCAATGGTGGAAAATATTTCATGTTGGTGTAGTAATAAGAAACAAAGAGAAATAGCATTTGCGCTCAGGTGTTAGATGCAAGATGGAGGAACGAAACTTATAGTCAATAAAACGACCAACTATATTTTACAATGTGACACAAAGTTCAGAACCCTTCTCTCGTGAAATATTTAATATATAGCTGTATTAATATCAATAATTCAATTACTCTTCTTTTTTTATTTTTTTCTGCAATGATCGAGAGTTTCACATGTATCGTGTGTCACCAATATTGTACAAAGTTTATATATAAGCTGATAAATGTGAAAATCTCAAAAATTTTAATACTGAAAACAATCTCCAAAAATCAAATAAACATTGATTAAAATCTGATCATTGTATAGTACAAATATAAATATAGGAAATGGTAAAATTGATATATTATTTAAAATATCATATTATTTTAAATTGGGACCTGCAGTTGAAAAGTGGATTTAAAAGGAAATTGACTGGAATGTGTGGTAAAGTTTTAAAGGGAATAGAGTAGTTGTGTCGTCAGACGTTGCACGGTTCAAAGTAGAAAGTAACTGTATATATAAAGATAGGGTATACTGTAGATATTAAGGTTATGTGGGGGATGCCATGACCACTCTTGAGGACTGTATCAAGCTCATCAATTAGAATGTCGCTTTGCGGCAATCCACTCGATAGAGTGCTCGCGAGACATCGGATTTTCACTGACCGTAATAAGTTCGTATTATTTTGTACGTTGCATTGCCACAGTCTCAACATCTCCACTCACTTATGAAATATACACAGAATTTTTCCACTACTTTTACACACAAGTATCTCGAATTTTTTATTACTTAATTTTCTTTATGTATGTTAGTTTAGTCAATCAAGCTTATGTATATATATATATATATATATATATATATATATATATAGAGGGGATTGAGGCGAAGTAGAGTTTACCTGAGCAACTACAATTTCGAGAACGATAAATTTGTAACTGATGAATTTATTGAAGCGTAAAAATAGCACTCATGCAGTATTAAAGTTTCTGTTGGATGCTTATGGAATAGTGGTAAAGTGGAACATTTTGACAAAATAACAAAAATTTTGACAAGTACTTGAATTTTTCCCAGTACTTTCCATCACGTCATTTCATTTATTTATTGATTGATTGATTGATTGAATGAATTATATATTTATCTATTCATTTATGTGATAGTACATGATAAAAATTAAAAATATAAATTGATAATTGTGTTCAATGTTATGGAGAATGAGATTTATTTTTTATTTGTAAAACTTTATATTTCGCATTTCAAATGTTGGAATTTTAATTTGGAAATGATTAAAATGCTACAACAGCTCTTCATTTTTTATTTATGTTATATTTTTACAATTTTAAAATAAAACAAATGTAGTTTCAAATTAAAAAAAATTTTTTTTTCATTTTTAAATGTAGTTTATGTGTATAATAAAAGTGAAATATATTTCGTTGTAAAGTGAGTATGAAACGATACAGAAACTCGTGATTAAAACGATAAACATTATATGTAAAAACGACTGGTGAATTTAAGGTCGGCGTTTCGTCATCTCTTTTTTTTTTTTTTTTCATATTTCTTATCAATACTTATCATGCAGAGAACCCTCAATGGATCAGATGTGCCCTATATATCTATCCCTGTGTGTCCCTATGTGCGAATATGTATCGACAAGAGGGAGTTTTTCATTGTACTTTAGCTTCTCTTGTTTCAACAGTAGCGGCTTAAAAGTTCACGTGACCTCAGCCACATCTTTCAAAGAATAATGGATGTTTTAGGGGGTTTTTATTGACATTTCGCCAATGAAACGTGAATAAATTTCCAACCCATTCCGAATTTCCATTTGCACTGTTGCTCTATGATAAATTTCACTAATTATTTAATGTTGATGTTCGGAATATCAAAAATTCACCTTTGCATATTCGTTCCTTCATTTTTTATATTTTCATTCGTTCATTTTGATAAATTCATCACACAGATTCTCTACAAATTGATAATTATCAGTGTACACTTTATTCCTTCTTGGAGATTTACATTTTTAGAAAAATGTAAACAATATATATATATACATATAATTTGTTATTAAAATTAATGAAAGTTCATTATATACTAAATATTCTTGCATGTCAGACACACGCAGGTGAATATTTTTATTGTTTACTCAATTATTTAGTTAATAAAATATCTAAAAAAATGCACATTTATAAATATTATTTTTGTTAATGATAAATAATACCAATAATTAGATAAATAATAAAACAATATTGATAGCAACAATTAACTAAATGGAATAATAATATTTTCTTTGAATATATGTCAAACAATTTCAATCATTAAAAATTAAAAAAGAATATATCGATTATATTATAAACAAAATATAACAATATATATGTTGAATGACACGGAATAAATGTTGGGAAATAATATTGGAACATTATTATATTTGAAATTTTAAGCAGATATGTAACAAATTAAAAGATATAACAATTAATATATTAATTTGATTATTAATAAATTATTTAAAATTAATAATATTTGCATAATACAATTGAGCTATTGTGTAAATGTAACATGTCACAATATATCTCGAATTATTTCGTTTACTATATACGATATGCATATGCGCATATTCCATTTGATGTGAACGAAACATTTTAGGCATATATAATCCATTGATTATATTGTCGCGGTTCGATAATCGCATTGGTGCTATACCATACATATATATACGCACATTCGATTAAAGTCGAATTATCCCAATTAACGTACGCTTGGTGCTCAATGATGGATGCACGCATTGCATGGTATCTGCGGTGATCTTCAATTGCCTTTTCAAATAATATCCTGTTCCATTATATACAGACCAAGTTGGAGTTCAATATTATATCATAAGTTAACATATACTATTGTGTCAAAAATTATTATTCCTATTTGTTATTATATTTTAGAAGTGGGAATGATTGTGATTGTGCATATTTTGAAAGATTTTAATTATTTTGTATAAACAAAGATATGGATAATGCTTTAGATGTCTGTATATGGTGCCAAGTAATACATAGTTGATACATAAAAATGGTCTCAACGTAAAATAAAAGTGAAAAGTATAACTTTCAAAGCGTCAGGCAATTTTATTTTTATGTCTGCACATTTTTTTTTCGTACGTTTCGCCTTTTTATTTTTAATGGTTTCTTTATATTTATTTATTTATTTTATTTTTTTGTTTTTTCATTCACGTACTTTTTATTGCATTACAATCCACTATGGCCCAATGAAAAAGCCTCGCTAAGCGAAATACTCCAAGGATTCGCTTCACTCCAACTTTCCGTTGGGGAGAAAAGATAAAGCCGTCGATTCATCCAACTGCTTGCACGTCTTCACTCCGCGTTTATAACCGATTGCTATACACTTTCTGATGATGTCTTTGTTCTTTCGATACAGTATATATATATATATACCACAACGATATCTATCACTCGAAGCCCAAGAAAAAAAATACAGCAAAGTAACAATAAAAAAATAGTAGCGAGGCTTTAACCTTACTTGAGTTACAAAAAAAGGAAAAATATTGGGATTTTTTTGTTCCTTTATAAAAAGAATAAATTGTATAATACACTATTGCGTTTGTCTCAAAGTATTTTCTAGGTCATTTGATCATTTTAAACATTTAGATATTCTTGATGCAAAAGTACTTGTACGTGGATAGAAGTCAAGTGCTACTCGCAAGGAGACTTCACGTATTATTCATTCTATATGTATAAGAAAAGTCGCATGCAGTAATGTTTGGGAAAATATCTGGGAATGTCAGCTTTAAATGTTTCAATTGGTAAATATTAACTGACTTTCAAGCTGTTTCCTCACTTTGTCTCTCACTCACATATTGATTCAATCTTAATGGAAAAATAGAAGGTAACAAATGGAAGTTTTGTAAAATTAAACTTTGTTTTGGCTTTGATGGTGTGAGAATGACATGGAATAATAAAGCTATGGAGTAGCACATCACTCTTCAATTACTCTTGAAATAAGTTTGCATGCACAGAAGTACATTATTTAATTTGATATGACTAAATGCAATTTTTATTAATGAAAACACTCAAGCAAAGAGCAACACTAAGAATAAATTTATTATGAAAGAATAACTAAAAATAGTTTAATAAATAAATAATAGCTTAACAACTGAGAAAAAATTAAACAGATATATCCAAGTTTTCATTATGAAAAATAAATTAATACAAATTCTCATAACAATTGTTAGTCTTTTGAGTGAGAAGCAATAAAGTGGTATATTTTTCTTTAGAGTGTGTAGAACTTGGCTTTGTTCACCTTACATTTTATCCTTTGGCAGTCATTCTATTTTATTTTCTCAACTCATATTACTTTCTTTTCATTTATTGTCACGCTAAAAATACTCAACACCTCGGCCAAAGAACTTGTATATTATATATGAGCAAAGACAAAAATTAAAATCCAACTTTTTTATATATAAAACAGCTATGATATATTTCCTCCAAATGTATTTTCAATCGGCTTTTCCTCCTTCACGTCCATTCACGTCTACACTGTTCATTTTCTTCTTCAACTTCTTCCATTTATTTTTGTCTTCTAGTCTTCCTTTTTCATACACATAATTTCTTTAGAAATTCTCCCACCCAACATCATCATAAAATGAATAAAAAAAAATATTGACTTAATGTGTCTATTCGATTTATTATCAATAAAATGTTTGACGACAATTTTTTTTTTTCACCCCCTTCAAGCAATTGTGATTATTCTGTGAAAAAAAAAAAATCTAATACCTTTGTGACGCTATACAGGACGAAGAAGGTTATCATAATGTGAAGGTGAAAAGAGCGAGAAAAAAAAAATAAGTGTTGAAGCGTCACTTCGATTTATAGCACACGAACGACAGAATGTGTAAGATCGTGAGGGCGAGAGAGAGAAAAAGAGAAGCCAGGAAAAACGTGATTTGTGTGACGCCTGAAAGCATCTTCTCGGCACTTTGCCACCTTAAGATCTATAATATATTATATGTACATATATATATATATATATATATATATATATATATTGTTCAATACCATCATCATGGATTTTACAATAGATTTTATTTGTTATTTTCACTCATTGTACCATGAAGCAATTGAAATAGCAGTCGCTACTACAATTATCTTTGTATTATAATAATTAATATTTATTTAGCGAATCCTTCCGACATATTATTTACATGGTAGTTAGTTATCGATAGACTCTCAAAGACTACATGAAAAAATGATCATGATTATCGGAAATGTATGTTGATATTTGAATAATATCTGCAAAAATTTGAACAATATCGTTAATTAACTCTTTGTTCTCATTCAATATTTTTTTCCATTGAATTCATCTGTGAGAAATTTCCTATAGCTCGTTATATCCATGTTGAATTATGATTATAACTATTCAAAGTAAGCATTGAACATTTATTATGAATTGATTGTGAAATTCGAAGAAAAAAAAAAGAAAAAAGAAAAACATTTTTTTCAATTTAATTTCCAGGATGACTGACAACTTTTCCTTCCTATAATCGTGTGTACAGCGCAATATGATATAATTTCAGCGACAAAGTAGTTCTGTTGATAAAATAGCGTGTTCATTTAATAAATAATGAAGCCGTGTGCGCACGTGTTTGCAATTTTATTCACAGCGTATATTCATACCGATAGATTAAGACTGACACTAAATGGATACTGAGCGATCGTTAGAGGAATTAATAATGTTAGCAGTGTAAATTTATCTGTGTGTATGTGTGTGTGTGTATATATGAATATAAAAATGGATTACTGTTAGCCGACATTTTCTGTGGCGCATTGCAATTATTGACGTCAGGCAGATTAACTAATTTGATGCTAATATTATATAAACTCGCACAATTAAATTAATTCACACAACACCTTTGTTTCATCTAACCAATATATTTTTATTAAATAATCAAATTGCAATGAATACTTAATTTTTTTATTTATAATAGTTTTGGATCTTATGAAAAATTACACAGTACAGTATATTCAATTGCACTTGAGTTTATTTTAGAATAAGCTACAATAAAATTTGTATTATTCAAGTATTTTCTATTGTGATTGTTGGCATTGCTCATTAAGAAGATTATCAAGTAAATCAATTGAGTGTTTATCGATTTACTGTATGAATAGTTCTTTTGATTGAATTTAATTAGATATATATACGGTGGAAGTGAGAGGATGGCGGTGGTTAGAGTGCAATACAGCTGTAGGATGAACCTTTGTTGTATATTAATTGATATACAATTTTTTGTATATTTCTGTTTACGTATTTTCAATAAAATGTATTTTAATCTTTTCAAATAGGATTTTATTTATTATATAGAACGAAAAAATATTCCATCTGATATTTTTAATAGCCACATTCAAAATAAATGTACAATCGTAAAACAACGAATTTAATTTTCGCTTACTACTGTCAAGCATAATAAAATGATAATCAATATATTTCAAAATACAAATACAAATTGTCGCGTGCTACAATATTGAAATTAGAAACATTAAATGTCAGTGATAATGGTTGGAATTTTTTATTGAACGACCTGCAGTGCGAGTATATCTTGAAGATAAATTTCTTGTTTTATCTGATAAAAAAAAAATAATAATCTGAATAACTACAGCATTACACCTTCGTGTTTCAATGTGACATTGCTTTAATTGTACCCTCCATAACAAGAGTGTTATTACGTGGATTTTGTCAGCATTCAAAGTCTCGCTTATCTCCGTTTTCATCAGAGTTCCATGAATTGTTTTTTTTTTCTTTTTATTTTTCAATCATAAGGTTTTATATAACTGCTGGTAAAATTGTGGTGGCATGTTAGTATTATCGGGTCAGTTATTGAGCTGACACAGGTTCACACTTCACTAACTATATTATTGATTTCGGTGACAATACATTCTGAATTTATGCCAAGTGCACCATAAAATACCTCGTTCATGAAAACAAAGTGTAGAAAAGGTTTGGGCAATGTGGCTTCTATGTATGTTTGTCTATTAGCGTTCAAAATGGCAAACATTGGCCGAATTCAATTTCCAATTGAGACAAAATTGTCAATTATATATTTTTTAAAGCCGCCAGTTGAATATTATATCAATTGTGATGATTTAAAGTTACTCACTGCATCACTTTCCTGAATTTTCATTCATTCATTCAAAATAATTTTATATAATTTATTTTTAAATAATTGTATCTATTATATATAGAGTATATTTATTATATTCCAAATAGATTTAGTCATATATTGTGGTGGATATATTTGGGAAAATATATTTCTTGGCATGTTTGTTCTATATTGCAAATTAATGATTGTCTTTATGCGTGAGGTCAATATAAATATATGTGAAACAAACGATTGATGGGAGTATTCAAATATAGGTAGCCAAGAATATATAGTGAATATTTGCTTTATGATCAGCATTTATGGATGACTTGGTAGAGTAACGTCTAAAGAATACTGCGGCTCATACTATCGCACATCGTGTCAGTATTTTATTGTCTTGCAATCGTAAACAATGTGCGCATCGACTTCTACTCCATTATCTAATGCTATAAATCAAGCAGAGTGATAACTTTTTAGAATTCGACGGATGACTTCTGTTATGACAATCGTCACTTCCATCTCCTGCTCTCGCACCTTCACTTTTCATTATGACAAACTAACTTCTAAGTAACTAAATGTATATAGAGGTATGGTGAAATCGATTAGACTTCAACTATTCACTGTGGAGACGCAGAAGGCACAATTCAACAATCATCAGTCGCTCTTACTCTGTCTCCTGTCCTTCCTATTCTTTCATTAGCCTTCATATACTATTATATTATACTTATATATATATATATTGTAAATTCAAATTTCAAGTTCTTATCATAAATGTCAGAGTTCTTGCTTACACGATGCCACCTCGACCAATTCTCACGCAATATATGGAGCAAAAAGTTATTAAATGACAAGAAAGTGTGTGCATGTGTATTATTATTCTTCTTTTTCATTATTTAACATCGCTTTGGTATACTGGTTAGTCATTTAGTGATTCATTACATATAGATTTATTTATAGAGATATTTATATCCAAGAATTTTGGTGAATTTTTTCAAAGTTAAATATCTACATTTCACTGTTTTTATCAACGGAAAATTTGGTGATGATTTCGATTATGTTTAAGATATTTTATTGAACATTGTTGCTAAAATTATTAATTGAATGTCGCAGAACGTCCGACATTTTATCAATGGTAAATTGAGAATGGTTTCCAAGAAAAGATTTGAGATATATCAAAGGACTTCGAAGCATCATTTTCAAGTACAAATAATTTGGTTTTATATCAAGAGTTGAATTCAGAGTCTTTCGATTACACTTCCAATTAAGCTCTCCAGTCCTGTGCCAATTTTTATTCATACAGCAGGAATAAATATAGTTATTATAAAATTGTCTCTATGCCTGATTCATCCAATGTCCAATTCTAATTTATCAATTTTAATTTTGTCAATATCCAACAAAATTAGATTAACCGCAATCGATTTTACATTATTATTATTTATTATTCATAATAATTTATTGTTATATTTTATTATTTCTCGCATGGCTATTTGTCTCTATCGGACAAGACATTTTTGTTTTTCATATTAACCAAGTTCTGGCCAATGCGATTAAACATATTGACACCTTCCAAACCTGCATGAACAATTTTTTTAATCAATGAATCGCTCTTGATCATTGAAGAATTGTCATTGTTTGACATACGATTAACGTCTGACCACAAATTTTTGTGATGATATTCACTGCCACGGTGATTTACGTTAATAGCATTTCGATTCGCATCAGGGGTCACTGACAATTCAATGATATGTGTTTCTGCTGTTGTTGATGCTGCAACGACGTCAGGTGTATGATGATTTATTACTGTCGTAGAATTGGAATGATGAGTCCGTGAAATTTGTCTATGACGCAGTCTTGGCGTCATACCATTATTAAGAACATCTCTTGGTGTATATCCGGATGATGTACCAACTACTTCCTGAAAATTTGATGCCAAAACACTGTTGGTGGCGTATAAATTTTCAACGCTGGTAGCGCTAGTGGTGCTTAAATTTTCCGTGTCATTAACATTCATATTGGTCGTGACTGGCGATGAGTATTGTGATCTCCACGTTCCATTTAACATATGTTTATCATGATGAATATCATTGAATAAACTGTCATTGATTGTGCAATTGATGCAGACTTTGTCAACAGAATTATTATATTTTTCTTTAGATTTATTCATGTATGCGCCTGGATAATTTGCGTCATTGCAATGTTTAATATTGGGCTGCTTGTGAGTGGCAACAGGTTGAAACTCAACAGGTACTGCTCCGTTAACTTTTGCCAGGTGTTTGATGGGATCGCTAATCGCGTTGGTTGTGTTTGTCGGATTCAACGGAATCATTTGGGAATGAATACCATAAGATTCGGTGATATTGCAGTTACTAAAGTCCGGCTGATGGTTGCTTGCAATTCCACTAGTGTCTGATGAATTTGGAATGGTGTTCGTCATGTTCTTGAATAACTCTTTATTTGGGCTGTTATCATTTGAATATTGATTTCCAATCGTATCATTGTTTTGCTCTGTTGAATATTCAGATGTAGCTGATGCTGATCTTGAATGCTCTTGTGCCTCTTCAACATTGTTAGGCTTATCACTTTCATCACTAGATTTGTCTTTTATTATTTCACGGTGGACATGGACAAATGCATTGGGCAAAGCTTTTGCTGATGACAACAAGAAATTACCACTTTTACTCATGGTTGCTGCATAACTTTTAGACTTTGGTGTACGTGAAAATGGTTGAAACTTCTCCAATTTTAATTTCGATTCTCCAACCGTGTTGCAAACAAAATATTGTTGCCTTTGTGAATAAAATTCAATAAGACAGTGTTTCCTTTTAAAATCATTTATTTTTAATTTTAGCGTTCTCGGTCCATAACGAATAAAATCATGAACAATTTTTTCGAATTCTGGTGATTTATTAATCTTTATTAATGTCATTTGTGGTTTAGTGTCCATGAGCATTTTTATTTCCGTAAATTCACCCGAATTTTCGGTCGATTCATCAGCTAATATCCGATGACGCTTAGAATTATTATTATTTGAACTAACGTTTGTAACACTTGGCACAATTGGCCTATTCCAATTTTCAATGGTGGTTGATGATGCTGTTGAATTAATTCGCCAAATTGAATTTTCCACAGTTGGCTGCACAGCAACGATAGCTAAGTGAGAATCGGCAGTAGCATTTTCATCCAGTTGACCCGGATTCCGTTTGTGGGACACATTCCTGGAATTCCCTGACCATTTGATCGTAGCTACCTCGTCATTGTGCGTAGGGATTGAGGTATGCTCATAACGTCTTCTGGGGTTTATCGCTCTCGAAAATGGGGACGAGGATGAAGAAGTTTCGTGAAAATTACTGCCATTCATTCGAGAAGATTCAATCTCAATTGCGTAAATCTCATTATCCTTCAATTTATCGTTGACAATAACTCCATCGTCCGAACTATTTTCTGTTACATTTTCGGATCCAACAGTTGTTGCCAATAGTGACTTCTCAATGCTCTGTGAAATATGAAGAGTTGATATATAGGATACACACATGAGAATCAATTGATGTACAGTATCTTGTATGTACGCTACATGCACATGCACAAAAGAAAACGAGAATGAAGTGAGTTTTTTCCTCATGTAGCGTTTCCACTTTGTCCGATTGCAGAAATAAAAGTAGAACATTACATTTAAGAAATAAAAGTCTCTTAATGCTGCGTGCCCGATATAGAATGAGATAAATCTTTGTGGTGAATCTCGTGTAATGTATATCTTGAAATATCCTACACAAAATTAAGAATATTCCATCATGGATAAATCAAAGAGATTAAATTCAGTAAATAATGTTCATATATTTGACGTGAAAATATTTAGTGTTTCAAATTAAAAATGGGAACTAGGATTCAAAGCATAATGAATAATTTAAGTAAATTAATATAAATGATCATATCTAAGTAAACCAATAATTACTAATTATAATGGGATAAAGTTGAAACATTTTTTTTTGTTTATATATTTATTATAACTTACCAGTGCGAGTAAGGATAATAGGAGAAAACTGATTGGCAGAATTGTGTTCATAGTTAAGTAGAATCACCGCGTTCAATATTTTCTAGTGATTTATATACTACATCATATCACACCTTTGTCCAATGCACATTTGATTGATATGTGAATTGACAATATATCAAATGTTTATCGACCGTGAGTATTTCTTATGGCAGTAATGACATAATGAAATTGCTAATCGACAGTAGTAGTTATAGCTGTAAATAATTTCGAAATGAATATATGTCATTTACAGTGGGACAACTGCGATAATTTCAGGGTTACAAATTGATATAGACATATATCATTGCAGAAATAATTATAATTTCATGTACTCCATGTATACATTAATAAATGTATTTCTTTCAACCATACATTTCAACTAATGAGAAAGATATGCAGAAAATTTATTTCATCAATCATGTAAAAATGTATTGACTTGTAATTTTCAAATTTTTCATAATGCATTTCTCATTTTCTTCAATTCTCTTTCAAATATATATGGATTCAATAATTATAATGTTCTCATTTAGAAATATCTTAAATTTTATCATTGGCAATTACATCTTACACAACAATTTATCATTCCAATGTCAATTATTTTTGTTACAATATAGTGATGAGTAAAATATACATATTGGTTTAGTTCTTGGTGAAAAAAAAAAAAAAAAAA
>CAJUYH010007489.1:0-17459 GCA_910591685.1 Galerucella tenella | reverse complement strand
TCCGGAAATTTTCTAAGTGGTCTTGTTTGATAACATTCAGCTGTACACAAACCAATTATTTTTGTTTACAACTCCAAATTTTTTCAAGTTTAAAAGTTTTACGTAACACTTTTTTACAAACTAAACACACTATTGTTTCAAAAATTCTACACTTAGGTGGGTCAAATAGATTATTCATTCTGCAAACTATTATACTAACATTTTTCAACAATATGTTTACAATTTCAATGATTTCCTTCACTGGATTTTTAATAACAGGATGGTTATAGCAAAGTATAATACAGTCCGTTCGCTGTATCTTTTCCCATGTAAAACAGTTGTTATAACGACTAACTTATACCTGAGTGTTCGAATATTTGTGGTAAGTAAAGATTATTCATCTACTTTTTATTTATTTACTTTGCAATGAAAACTAACCTTAAATTGACATTTCATCATGATTCTGGATAGAGTTCCATCAAACTGAATTATATGAAACATATTTTGCTTCCACCAATGTAGAAAATATTGACCTAATTTTCTGAAAGACCAGAATTATTTATGAATGATTTTTATTTTTAGAATATGCCTGGAAAAACGTTAAATTCGCAAGCACAGGAGCTGGTTCTAAATGTGTTGGAGTATTTTGAGATGGAAAAAAGAAATGGAGGACCTTTGGAACCACTTTCATGTGTTCAAGAGGTAACATAAATATTTAAGTGCATGCTTGTTTAGCAATATACTTATCATCAATCAATTTTTTTTATGTTAGAGGGTAGCTGCTGCCTTGAAAATATCTCGGCGTACAGTATATGCTATAAAAAAAGGAAAGAAAACAATCAAATGCTTTCAAGCCCAGGCAGAAGCAGAACTCGTTCTAAATCCAAAACAACTGATCTACCTGAGGGAGCTAAGATGGCAGTACGGGACACATTATATGATATGTACCAACAGAGTAAGTATTTATTTATTATTTGATTAAAATCTTTTGTTAAAATGTAGCTGAAGGTATTTTGTAATGAGTATTCAAGAAAAATTTAGGAAGGTATTTATTTAGATTTTAGTAGTTTTGTGACTACATTACAATTTAAGTCAACTATTAAATTTATCTTATTTTTGAACAGTCAAGGTTTAAACATTGATGGAATGAACAATCATAATATCATTAAAAACATGGTATTTGTTCTAATTGAATCTCTACTATAATTTTTGTATTTGTTTTAGAGAAGCATGTTACTTTGACTACCTTAAATTGTGAATTAAGGGAAAGAGAAATTCTATCTATTGGCAAAACATCTCTCAGCATTTTGTTAAAAACATTGGGATTCAAATATAACAAAGATGACAATCGAAGAGCTTTAATGGAGCGGACCAGTATTGCAGCCTTGAGAGCCAATTTTCTACGTGAATATATGGAAAACCTTTCAAGTACTCACCCAAGAGAGCTTGTATTTTTGGATGAAACATGGATCTATTCGAAAGGAAATAAAACATATTCTTGGCAAGACAACAGCACTAAAATTGTTCGTAAACCAGATGGTTATGATGGTAAACGTTTTATAATTGTTCATGCTGGTTCTACCAAAGGATTTGTCTCTGAAGCCAGTTTATTATTTTGCTCAAAATCTAAAGTAGCTGATTACCATGGAGAAATGAACAGTGAAATCTTTATTAAATGGATAAGTACTCAATTAATTCCCAACTTAGAAGAGCCATCTCTTATTGTTATGGATAACGCTCCATACCATAGTGTACCAATTCGACAAAAAATGAGATTGTTACATGGTTGACAACAAACAACATTAAGTTTGATACAAAACTTACAAAACCTGAATTGCTACAAATTTCAAAAATGAATAGAAAAGGAAACGTGTATAAAATTGATGAGTTACTACGAGAACATGGTCATGAAGTGCTGAGACTACCCCCATATCATTGTGAATTCAACGCTATTGAATTAATTTGGGCAAATTGCAAGTCATATTACAATAAATATATTGGAAAAGATGGTTATTCAGATAGTTCTGTTATAAATATGTGGAAAGAGGCACTGGAACAATGTGATCAACAAATGTGGGAAAAATGTGTTAGGCATACTCATGAAATTATAGGAAAGTGGTATGCCCGAGAGCAAAATATAGTTGATATTGGCATTCAACCAATTACCATTGACATAAATACTGGTGATAGCTCCGATTCTGAATATGAGGACGATTAAATAAAATTTATTGTATATATTTATGAGTCTTAAATATACATATTTAAAATATTTATTATTTATTTTCACAACCCAAAAGATTTTTATTTTTCATTGTTGAACCGTATGGGTGGGACGGCCCAATAATAATGGTTGCCAGACATAACCCTAAAGGGGCAATTTTGATTTGCAAAGTTTTTACTGAGGTAGCTGTTATTACTAAATCTTATGCAAGGAAATTTGCGGAATAACCTCATAAAACTCTGGAATACTAACAGTTTTTTCACACTAAAAGTTTAGGTAACATATTGCTAAATGGCTGTAAAAAATTTACAAATATCTATTACACCACCTTCAATAATAAATAACGTACACCGTCATTTTAGCCACATCCTAATTGAAACATCAATCTTCGACCTACGTGTAATTTAATGTATTGATGTATTGCGTTTGTATATGAATGATGACGCATGGGAAAAGATTCACCGAACCAACTGTATGTATCATAGACTATCCCATTGAAAATATATTCATTCGTATATAATTAATGTATTATCACCTTATAGATTTTTTTAAAAAACTAATAAACTATCTAAAATGACCTCAATAATAATTGCATACCTATTGCGTAAGACTCCGGACTGCATTAGTTGCCTCTGGCGGATTTTTAATAAGAAAGTATTGAAAATATATTCATAATTAATATTCACCATATACTGAGTGTTAGGATATTTTTTATTTAACATATTAAAGGTAGATTAAAAATATCATTTGGAGTAATTGGTTAAGGCTATTCAAACATCGTTTTGAAAATTCTATTCATTAACTTTCATATGAAGATTTAAATTGAAACAAAGATACTAATATTAGACGTGTTATAATAAAACTGGACAATGTCACCTGATTTTTTCAATGTACTCCAATGATACACTCTGTATATGTGAGACGTATCTAGATACCATTTTCAACGATGTCACTTCTCTTTGTACTCTAATCATATACCTATATATCAATATACCTATGTAGACTTAAGTCTATTTTCAAACCACTCTTTTTTTTATACCTTTTAATCCAACACTTATGAGTGCGAATAGCTATGTTCATTAGACGCTTGGTTTCAGACGCGAAGGTTGATGGTTCGTGCCCGGACTCCGGTGAAATTTTTTTCAGAGTGGCATTTGGGTATTTCGGTGGTCCACTTTGAGGATGGACCAATGGGGATGGGCCAATGGGGATGGGCTAAGGGGGATGGGTCAATGGGGATTTAGGATGGATATTTGAGGATCCTAAATATTTGTGGGTGGGCCAATGGTCCTCTGGGGATATTTGGGTGGTCCACTGGGGATGGGTCTATGATGGTTCACTGGGGATCCTAAATATTTGTGGGTGGGCCAATGGTCCTCTGGGGATATTTGGGTGGTTCTCTGGGGATCCTTAATATTTGTGGGTGGATATTTGGGTGGTCCTCTGGGGATCCTAAATATTTGGGATGGTCCACTGGGGATCCTTAACATTTGTGGGCGGATATTTGGGTGGTCCTCTGGAGATCCTAATTTGGGTGGTCCACTGGGGATGGGTCTATGGTGGTTCACTGGGGATCCTAAATATTTGTGGGTGGGCCAATGGTCCTCTGGGGATCCTAAATGGATATTTGGGTGGTCCTAAATATTTGGGATGGGCCTATAGGTTGGTGGTTGTTTTATCTATATACTAGACGTTAAGGCCTTTTAGACGAGACGTCGTATGCTATGATTGGCTTTTAGTACGAGGGGTGCTGCGTGGGGGATGAAGGGGGGTAGTTAGAATTTTTTCATTATTTTTTAAATACACTGGACGTTAAGGCCTTTCAAACGATACGTCGTTTGCCGCGATTAGTTGCGTCCGGTTTCAGTCCGGTTGCCGGTGTGAACCCACCTTAGAACCAAAATTTGCCAGAACGAACCTTAGATTTTCTTATGGAGAATACCATGTTAAAATCGCGAAAATGAGGCCGTTCTCTTGTTGCCTAGTTACTTATCATGTAGATTAATGTTGAACTTAGAGTTCTTATCGAATAAAAACTTTGAAATGCTAGCCAAATTTTGTTGAAAAAAATACGAATCAAGAGGTAATTACACATATTAAGCAAAGTTTGAGCCCTTGTAAAGAATTAAATATGGATTAAATGGAAAAACTAATTGTTAAGAAGTCTAATTTGAAGCTTTATGAATACTATATAAAAATCTCAGAATCCTCAAATTACTTATGACCGTACAATTCCTTATTGAAATTCGGTTGCTACCACTAAAATATCTCTCGCTTTTCTATCCTTCTATGACTGACATTGTCTCTGCTTCGGTAGTCGCGTGCCGTTCCATTGTTGATACAACGCTCGCCGGTCTCGGCGGTCTCCCAGCTCAGAACTGACGAAGCTTATAGAGTAGTACGTGAACCAAAATCCGCTTGGACCGCTTGGCTACCTAAATGTTGCGGAGCTTTCATATTTCTAATAAAATTTTCGTTATGTGAACTTAAACGTGAGGACGTAGGGAAACAAAAAAATATACAAAGCATAATTGTGCAAGGTCGAATTTGGTAAATGCCCCTTAAGTCATAAATACTCAAGTCTCAGGAACTATAACCTATCCTTGGAAATAATTTCGTGTTTTTTACGAAAATAATACCTTTATCGTAAGAACATACAATAGAGTGAATTTATAAGGTCAATAATACGAACGATTTACTTAGAGTATTACCTATAACGTAACAGTAATAATTAAAGTTATTTTTACGAAAACATTCCTCTTAGAATCACTTATACATTATTTTTACCCATAAGTATAATTTTGGCGGTAATAATCACCATTAGCTTCACGTAAATATTACCTAAGTTATTTTCACTTATACGTAAAATTGCTGTGGTTACAATTACGTTTCCAATTTTACTTCACAGCCCGATTCATTAAGTTGCCAATGCTTGTGTTTATGACGTAAATGTTTCAACAGTTTATTACTGATAGGTTTGTGACTTTTTGGTCAGATTATTGGTATTTTGTTGGAAATCGTTACCTCAAAAATTACTTTTTGGTTTTTTTACCTATATAAGATATATTCAAAAGAACTACAAAGTCACAAATACCGAATAAATTAACCATGAAGTGAATTTAACTTGAGGGTTGTTATTTTTTTGGACGCCATAATGATTATCACTTTCAATTTTGTGTAATTCAAAATTATTGTCGAAATTATACTTCGACCTACTTCGAAGCTCAGAACATTGTTGATATATCATTTTTAGGACCAAACTGAATGTAAGAAAAGCCTTTTATACATTTTATCGATATGAAATTAATTTATAGACCGCATTATGCCATAACATTTTCATAGAAAAACTGATTATTTTGGAGGCGAATGATAAATTAAGAGCTAAACGTATCCCTATTATCAGTAGTAATACCCCTAGGGATAATACCGAGATAATTTTGTCATAGAGAATGCTGAAAGCGTGTTGCTTGATAATAGCCCAAGGCCGTAGGCCGAGGGCTATTATCTTTGAGCAACACGCTTGAAGTATTCTCTACGACAAAATTTTGAGTATTTATCAAGACCCGAGGAGTATTCGATAAGATAATGTTTTACTTTGTAGATATCAAAAAATTGATTGTCAATCTGACGTTTAATAATTTATTAGTTATAAACAAACAAATATTATTCATTTTTATTCAAAACTACAGTTGTGAGAAGTACAATTGGTAAATTAATTGAATCGTTAGATGCAATACTAAATATTCGCGACATTTTTAATCCAGTTGTCAGTTTGAAGTTTAATTAATTTTTAATAAAAAATAAACACCAAACTGAAAACACCACATGTAGGGTATTATCGATAATAATACAACAAGTGTGTTGATGATTATCGAAATACAAATTTCTTCGATTTTGAGAAACAAATTGTTGTTTGGAAACAGCACGAGCGCGTAAGCGCGAGTGTGGTTTCCTAAAACAACAATTTGTTTCGAAAAAGAGAAGAAATTTTCGATAATCATTAATTACACGAGTTGTATTTGTCAAGATTATTTCTTGATACAATGTATCTGACGTTTCTCTAATAATTTGACATTTTCTGTCAGTCACTAGATTTTTACTATCGAATAAAACAACTAATGACAAAGCGCAACACACAGATAGGAAAATTGCATGTATCCAATCAGGTGCCGAAATACAAAATCGAAAACATGGTGTTTTCAGATATCAATCCTCATATTTAAACCAATCGAAGGCGCGTATTTTGTATTGAGTGAAATAATCGTTGTAATACAGCGGTGATTGGATGAAATTTGACACATGACTTGAAATTAAGTAATTTGATTGGTTACTATATTCAGTAAAAAATTATCAGTAAAGTATGCCCGGTTTATGTTTTCGAAGTTAGGGACCTCTGAATTGAGCGTGTTTAACTTTGTATTATTTACCAATATTATATTATTGTGATTATGTAGAGCAAGCCACCATAGTTAGGGAGTTTAGATCAAAACTATAAAAGATAAAGAAATAAAATTTTGTTCTACGTATCGCCGAGGAGAATAGAAAATATGTTGTCAGAATTACTACTTTATTACGCTATTATGACGTCGTTGAAACGGTATTATTACGTCTTTGTGTCCGTCACTGCAACGTTTTCACGACGTTGTAGGTAGTTACCACAAATGTGTTCCCCATTTTGGTAGTGGTTACGTGCTAACGACGTATTTAGAACGTAACAACGACTAGTAAAAATGACTTGAAGGTTGACTAGATAGTCAGTTTTACGGTTTTACGACTTAAAATGTTAGTTGGGTGAGTATGCCTTTGTTGAATCGTATTACCCGCATGATAAGACTGCATTTGACTATATAAAGATTTTCTTGGCAGCTGATTACGATTACAGCCTCGGTAAAATGGGAAATCAACTGTTTATATTTTAAATTTTGACAAATTCCAAGTTCAACAATTCAAAAATTACACATATTTGAATTTAGCAACATAGAAACATATTGTAGCTAACTATTTGGCAGTTTCCTACACTCCTACCAAACATGTTTTCCGTATCGATTTCGACCTAAAGTTACCTGTTGGAATGCAAGGAAAGTACAAGGGATCGATCAACCTCACTTTCCTACTTGTTCTGTATTCCTGTTACTTTGCTTTCTCCTTACCTCTAGGTGAAATTAGAGACAAACATTACAGGTAAGTCTAATACCTAATTATATTAAAAAGAAAGTTTTCCCAAACCTTCAACTGAGCAAGTAAAAATGGAATAATATTGAATATAATTACATACTTCAATATATTTTTCGCTAGCAGCGCCAGCTATACCACCGGTGCGTGACTTAATATTGATTTCACATTTTCTACATTTAGAATGTAACGAATACCGAGGGTTGTGAACTGCCTGTCAAACTAACTGTCACATTTCGTTTAAAGCTGTACCTAAACTGTTCATCCATTATTCTATTTCCGATATGGTTTGGAGCCTGATTCCCAAAAAAATAAGAGAAAAAAGAATAAGTAATGCCACAAGGAACATACAGAAGAAAAATAGTTATTTATGATACAAGTACGTGAAGTTATACTTTTGCGCACGAGTTCGCAAAAGTACTTCACGCTCAAGTGTCATACAAAACTTTATCTACGACCACATCAAGTAAAAATAAAAAAATGTGCTCTGAAGGGGTTAAAAAACATATAAACAAATTTTTTATAAACAAATATACCTATACACAACGAATTCTAATTTCAGGTGGTGTGCAATCCGAAGAAATGCATTTTTCTCAAGGTTCTTCCATTTAAAATAAGTGTAATTAAAATTTTAAATATAACAGAAAATATTTTTCACTATATCTGACACTTCTGTCAAATTTACTGACAGCACAAAAGTTTACACAACAAACGACTAAATTCAAGGCAACTAGATAATTACGTAGCTAAAAAAAAGTATTAAAACGAAAACCCCATTTGAAAAGCATTGGTCATTTACGCTCGCTTTTGGGTGTTATAATGAAAGTCCCATATAAAAAGCGTTGTTCATTTACGCACGCTTTTTAACGTATGTATAATGTATGAATTTACACATTTTTGTTGGTTCGTAAATGCCTTAATTTAAAGGTGGTCGTAGATAATAGTATATTAAAGTATAAGTGGATATTAAGGTCTTTAAAACACGCGCATATTCAATTATTTGCTGACATCTAGTTAGGTAGCTATGACATGATTCTCCGATGGAAAGTTTTTAAAAATTTAAAATTTGTTATTTTGACAGTAAGTGCTTTGTTGTATGATTTATTATTGATAAATTAAAGGTCTCTTAAATCAGAATTTTATTAAGGATAAGTACACTATTTTTGGGCATACAGATACAATAAGCTTCAAACTATAAAAAAATAACTAGGTACAAAAAATTCAAAGAAGGTGTTCAAAGTGACGCCCATCTTGTTGGATACAAATTTGAACCCTCTGTTAAAAATATTTATTGTTCATTTTCTTTAATATTTCTAGTGCTACTGTTTGAAACGCTCTCCTTATCCTATCCTTCATGTTCTCAGGAGTGGTTGGCTTTGTATTGTAGACAATACTTTTTATGTAACCCCAAAGAAAATAGTCTAATGGCGTCAAACATGGGAACCTTGGCGGCCAAAGATAAGGACCCCCTCGCCCAATCCATTTTTGTGGAACAATTTTGTTCAGGTAACGCCGGACAATTATACGCACCATCTAACTGCAGCCACATTTTTTGTCTTGTAGATAGTGGAACTTCATCTAAAAGTTCGGGTAGTTTGTTACGTGAAAATTTACGAAATTTTCTTCCAGTTAGCGTTAAGTTTTTTTACTAATCTTATTGCAAAGTTAATGATTGAGTACACTTAATGAAATTCTGATTTAAGAGACCTTTAATTTATCAATAATAAATCATACAACAAAGCACTTACTGTCAAAATAACAAATTTTAAATTTTTAAAAACTTTGCATCGGCGTATCATGTCATAGGTAACTAGATGTCAGCAAATAATTGAATATTAAAAAACAAATTTACAATTTCTCGAGAACTATCTGAGTTAGATATAGGCAACCCTAATACCAACTGAAAGGTAATAAATTCACACGTTTAACAGACCCAACAGATACAGTGTGTTCCATTTAAATTAAGCCAGAAATTCATGTATTAAATGGTTAGTGTTATACTGTCATATTAAAAACACCCTGTATTTATGATAGCATACCAGTAAATATTGGAAACGGAATGTTAAAAGCTTCTAGTGAGATGGTGTGAAGCAAATGTGGCCATACGTTTTTATTTTGAAGTTATTGTATTTTTTCGGAGGGTCTACAAATTATGTAAAATCGATTTATCCTGGAAACTGAACTAGATAGGTATAGGGAAATGTTAATGAACTTACATTATTTTTAATAGTACAATTCAAAAATGTGATAAAATACAGGGTGTTCCATTTAAAGGAACCTAACTTTGATACGGCACGGTTTTTTGGAGCACCCTGTATATTCCAAAATATTTTTAAATTATAGTCCTAAGTAATCTACTTAATTCTACGTCTTATTTTTTCTAATTATATTTGCCGTTAAGACGCCAGAGAATAGTTCGTTCATAGTGCCCCACCCTGTATATCGTTGTAGATTTCAGTTTGGCTAGAGTAGAATTATGAATTTAAAATTAAAATTCCTTGAGGCATTACATATCTAGAAATCTGCTGAAAATCTTTATTTTTGTAAGAATTTCGTCCGTAATTTGGTTAAGTATTTTATTTTATTTTAAGGGGAAGGGTGAATGCAATCATTATATTTTTTTCCCCTTCTTCAAATACACAATGTAAGGAAAGTATTATATATAAATGTGTTTATACTTCCATTTATTTTCTTGTGATTGTAAGGTCTGACTCCGAGTGCTGCCCTGGAAGAAATACTAAACCTACCACCCCTGCATATCTTCATTCAGGGAAATGCAAGATCTGTTAGTCACAGATTATTACAGGGACCTCCACCGATAAGTCAAGGACACGGTAATTCCTACAAAAAGCTATATGAAGAAATAAAGGCAGATCCAATACTTACTGGGAATGCCAATGGATCAGATTGCCCCACAATATAGTGTTAAAAACGAATATATAGTGTACATTCCAGAGAGAAAGGACTGGGCCTCCCATAACAGCGAATCTCAACTGGTAGTCTAAGATCCGGCTGCAGGATTAGTGCGCTCATCTGTTTTTTGCTCAAAACCAAATTTTTATGTATAATTATAATTAGAAGGAAATATATTTACCAGGTTGCCTATCAACATTTGGCCGCCAGTATTTTTAATTGAATTATTTTTAATTTATTTTTGGGAAAAGCTTTCGTTCACTTGTTTTTTGAACAAAATTACGTCTACATCACGGTAATTTATAGGAAGATTTCAAAAAATCACGGTTGCCGTTGCGCACCTGGCCGCACCTCTTCGCAGCCAGGTGTAAACAGGTATGATTTCGATACACTTATATGTTCATAACGTTGATTTATTAATCATATACCAAATTAAAGTTAATTTTTTTTCTATTTATTATCATATATGGTTGCCTAATTAAGTCCACCCGCAAATAAGGTTTGCTGGTTGTTAAAAATGATAAATATTTAGGGTAGAGTGAAAGAGAGTTAGCGAGTAACAACATTGATCAGACGAAGATAGCGAATGCCGGCTGTACGACGCTTTCAAGCTTCTTCGACGAATCCTACTGACATCTTTAATGAAACCAAAATCGATGCAGTTCAAGAGTTTACGTGCCTTATGTGTGGACTCCCAAAGTGTCAAAGTGTAAATTCCGCAAGATATTTATTATTTAACAAAATGTACACTTCAAAACAAAATAATGAGAATTTTATGAAAATAATTAAAGGTTTGGACTCAACGCACATCCCACCGGACAATCTCTGTTAATTCGATGTGGTTAAATGCCACTGAACCGAACTGTACCATTCAGCCCGGAAAATAATGGCGGCTTGCTATTAGTTGGTTTTTTAAAACCAACATGGTTCCTGGGAGACTCAACTCCAACGCAAGTTAAGAGTGTGCTATGTGATACAATGAGCAATTCTGATTCTGATATCTGTAGCGATGAAAATGATAGTGTATCTGAAATAAATAAGAGTTACGGAAATGATCCATTTTTAAATTTTTAATTCGCTTAAATGTTTAATTAACATGTAACAGACGATTAAATACTTGAACAAAATCCACTAAAATTTTCAAACAGTACTTTGACAATAAAGTATTCTTTTACTCAAGTCAGTTTTATTTTTTATTTTTTAAATCAATATTAAATAAATATTTATTTTTTGGTGTGATTTTCAAATTTGTGATTTTGAAAGGAAGACATATTTTTGGAGTATTTATTAAGTCATCTCTATTACTCCCTGGTGGTTGAGAACACTAACATTCGACGCATGCTCAATGGCTTAAATATTTATCATTTTTAACCACCAGCAACCCTTATTTGCGGGCGGACTTATTTAGGCAACCATATATGATAATAAATAGAAAAAAATCAACTTTAATTTGGTATATGATTAATAAATAAACGTTATGAACGCATAAGTGTATCGAAATCATACCTGTTTACACCTGGCTGCGAAGAGGTGCGGCCAGGTGCGCAACGGCAACCGTGATTTTTTGAAATCTTCCTATAAATTACCGTGATGTAGACGTAATTTTATTCAAAAAACAAGTGAACGAAAGTTTTTTCCAAAAATAAATTGAAAATAATTCAATTAAAAATACTGGCGGCCAAATTTTGATAGGCAACCTGGTAAATATATTTTCTTCGAATTATAATTATACATAAAAATTTGGTTTTGAGCAAAAAACATATGAGCGCACTAATCCTGCAGCCGGATCTCGTACTATGGTACACTGATGGCTCTAAAACAGACTCTGGAGTAGGGGCCGGAGTATATGGGGTACAAGAGAAGACCACGATCTCTCTAAGCCTAGGAAAACATGCTACTGTCTTTCAGGCAGAGGTAATGGCGGTGCAATGCTGTGCAGAAGAGTTGATAAGACGGGAGGTGGATAGCCAAAGAATCGTCATCTACTCAGGCAGCCAAGTAGAGCGATACGCTCATATAGGATAATATCAAATCTGGTGTGGGAGTGTTGCAAGGCACTCAACAGACTAGGTAGTAATAATAGAGTGACCCTAGCCTGGGTACCAGGTCACCATGGAATTAAAGGCAATGAAAAGGCCGATGAACTAGCCAAGCAGGAAGCAACGGAGGTCATGAGTTAAAGTAAGCATCCACAAATGGATAAACAGCCAGGCGTTGCGCTGGTGGTATGAAACCCCAGGACGAAGACACGCTAAATTATTCCTTAAAAGCCTTTCGGCCAAACTGTCACGACCTACTATGTCAAAGTCGAGAAACGACGAGGATAATGGTGGGAATGCTGACCGGACATTGTAGGCTGAGGAAGCATATACACACAATTGGCCTAGCAGATGACAGCCTATGCAGGTTCTGCCAGGAAGAAGACGAAACCGCGGAGCACATACTCTGTGAGTGCGAAGGCCTAGCAAGGGTGCAGTTTCACTTACTCGGAGAAGGAAAACCGAGGGCAGAGAGCTAAGTAAGGGAGGCGTTATCCAGGCTAATAAAAAGAATAATATTGGGAGGACCACAATAGATCTGCAAAGGTCGCAGTGGGATAGGACAAAGAGCCACTCCAACTCTAATCTAATCTAATCTAAGTCTGACAGCAAATGGAACTCGGGACCTGGACGAAATAAAAAAAAAACTGAAACTCTAGTCTTTAGTTTTGTTGGTGAGCTATTAAACAAAACTACTGAGTACAGAAATAAACAGCGAGTCAGCTATATTATCCTGTATCTAACGTCAAAAACCAAAAAACTAGAATTCTTTTATCGTGCAACAATAACTTGCATCAAGGGAAACGGTATGCAAATGAAATTTACAAACTATCAAGTATATAAGTGAACCAGTAAATTGAAAGTTTTTATTGATGAGTTATCTGCGCCGAAAAGGATGTACCAGAACAATCGTAACAACACCCCGGAGCATGTATTCGCGAACGGCGTCGGATATCTCATTAACATCCAATTATTCAATCAGAATATTTAACACATGTTTCCAGAATAATGGGGATTCGAAATGCTTAAAGAACAATCGGAAATAATTATCAGTTGTATTCAAATGATGTCGATCTATAACTACCATGGAAACGTGTGAGGAGAATAAATTAAAATAAGTAAATACGAATTCAGCGATATGCGTATTTGAGGTTAGAAGTTTTTCTAGGCATATATACCGGGTGTCCCAATAGTGAATTGCATCAGAGGTATTTTAGTTGAAATTGATACTCCATGAAATGTTGATACTTTTGTTATTATTAGTTGAAAAAAATACCAAGTATGTGCTATATCCAGTGGCGGATTTACCACTAGGCAGACTAGGCAACCGCCTAGGGCCGCAAGGCAAGACCATTTTTGTAGATCGTATTTTGAGGAACAACTTTTCAAAACATATTTTAATTTAGTCAATAGTTAAGGTTTTACAGTGCAATTAGTGCAAATCATTAATATAATATTTTTTTTTTCTCTAATTTCTGTACATTCTCTCTTATAACAAAAGCTGTAGATAATATAATTTGCAATAAAAAATTTACCTAAATTTTTCTTATGAGACCAATAGTTTACGAGATAAACCGTAAAAACCGTTTCAACCGCTCTAAATTCAAAAGAATGACTTTTTCACTTCTAAGAGTAAGAGTTGTTGACTTTTCACCCGCATAGAGTGAAAAAGCCGCTTTTTCCGTTTTTTCACTTCACATATCAAAATAATCTAAATATTAATCTTAAAGTAGTTAACTTCTTAACTGGATAGGCTACAAACTTGTGATTTTAAAACATCCATGAAATAATTATTCCAAAGAAAGTCAACCAGAAATTAATTTTTCTACGACCGTGCGTTTTAACCCATTTTCCCGCACGCATTTTAGTTTTGAAAGTGTCACTTTCCCGAACTAGTGCAAATTTTGACCTTATTAGATACTTTTTTACCTCGGAAGTTATAACCATTGCTACATTAACAGGTAAATAAATATCTACGGAATATATTAAATAAAACTCTTTCATCTACAAATGATCTAAAACCGTTACCCCCTTGCCGTCACCGTCATCGTCATCTTTATGCGACCTGCCACCGATGCCATCCTCATCGACGTCATCTACTTACCAGTTACACCAAATAACTTCACTGGACTGGCCATTTTAAGTAATTTACAGAATGCAACAAATTGTGTTCTTGATAATATTATTTATAATAATTGCGTAGTTTTTAGTTAAAGTTTTAAATATGCATGTGTGTTGAAATAAAATGATTTTTGAAAAATGTGTTGGTATACTTTTTTGTATATACGGCCGTAGAAAAAATAATGTTCCTAACTCATGCGTAAAGTGTCTTTACCGCCCTTGACCGCTTGTAGGGGCCGCTCGAGACAATATGTAGGGGTTGCCAATTGAAAATAAAAAGTGAGGGGTAGCTACCTACCACATTGCTGTCAAATATAAAACATTTTTTATAAGTCATTGGAAAGGTACTTTAATGCCATTCAAAACAGTTTTTTTATTTATTAATTATCTTGTCAAATAAGCGAGATATTGCCTGTATACGATAACTTGGGACATCTGGTATATTGTTCCACAAAGCAGTTAAGACGCTTCAGCCATAAAATACTTCAACCTAGAATTGTAACTGGGATTTGAGAGAATGTTTTAAGTTAAGATGCGGCCAAACTGCAGAGGGCACTGATCATCAACAATCGTAATGTCAAGATGTCAAACTGAAAGGAAAAATAAACAAACCACTTAAAAACTTTGTTGTGTTAATGTGTTCCGTTTTGCTGAGACAAAACGAGTGCTTAACATCGGTTTCCAAAACGTGAACCTGAAGTATTTGACTCCTGGCTGAGAAGTTACACTGCATGCCTTCAAAACAAATATACCAAAATTCCCATGTTTGTGTTAGACACTTTAGTGATGAATGTAAAGTACCAGGAAAAAGAGGCTGAAAAGAAAAGCTGTTCTCACTTTATTCATTCCAGGTGATTACCTTAAGTTAATATTAGGTGCAAGTCTATAGGTTAATTAATAATTAGGATTATCCTTTTATGGTGTTAACAAAGTAACCTAACACTATTTCAAGAGATGATATGAAATTTCCAAAATTCATGAATACTAACAAGGATTTAACATTTGTTGATCCAATAATGAAAGCAGCTATATCAAATTTTGGGGTCCGTTGAACTATAGGGAAACACGAATTTTTGACTGATTTTGCGAAAAATCGATAGTACTCACCTATTTTGAGAATAATCCGTCAAAAAATTTGCGGGTTATACACAATTTACAAAGAAAAATCCAAAAAAAGATTTTTTTTCGCCACTTGAGCTATTACTTCTTGGCATGATATTTCATACAAAAAACAGTTTAAATGTATTGCTCTGTACATGAAAGTGATCAACAACATGTGTTCTCGCTATCTATGAAAAAAATCCAGTTAGATTCTTCATAATATTGTTTAAATTACCACTTTTATAAATATATATTTGACAGGCAACCAGTTTGGATATAAATAATTTTAATAATAATCGCATACACAGATATGCAACAATGCAACCTACAAAACATACAATACTTTGTAGCGTGGTTGCCAGCTGTAATCGAATACTCGACAATATGCTACATGACTATTAAGATACGAAATTAAATATTGTATCAGACTATATTTTTAGTAAGATTCATTCAAGACAAACCCAAGAACATAAATGAAATTATAAACACATTTTATATATGATGATATCCTTATATTGCGTATTTGAAGAAGGGGAAACAAAAAATATATAATCATTGTATTCAGCCTTCCCCTCAAAAAATATCCAATACTTTGTAATCCACATCAAGTTATTCCAGAAGAGGAAGGGAATATAATAATTGGATTCACCGTTCCCCTTCTAGAATAACTTAATTATTCTAGAAGGGGAAGGGTGAATCCAATTATTATATTCCCTTCCCCTTCTGGAACAGTGCAACTTGCTCCTACAAATAATACTGTTCTATCCAATACTTTGTAATCCACATTAAGTTATTCAAGAAGGGGAGGGGTGAATCCAATTATTATATTCCCTTCTTGAATATCTTGAGGGGAAGGCAAATGCCTCCAATTATTTGTAATCCACATTAAGTTATTCTAGAAGGGGAAGGGTGAATCCAATTATTATATTTTTTTCCTCTTCTTTAATAGATTGATGTGCATTACAATGCATTAATCCCTCTCATCCAATACTTTCTAAGATGAAATTCGAATGCAATAATTAATTAATATTTTAAAAATATCATGATTCTCAAGTAATCGTTTACAGCTGGCAACCATGTGACATTACGCTAGAGCTTCTATGTCATTTGTCATTTGATTTAATTGTTTTCATACAAATTTGTAGCCTGTCAAATATATATTTATAAAAGTGGTAATTTAAACAATATTATGAAGAAACTAACTGAAATGTTGTTATAATTAGCGAGAAAACATGTTGTTGATCACTTTTCCGTACAGTGCAATTCATTTAAACTGTGGTTTGTATAAAATAACTAGCCCAAAACTTATGGCTCAAGTGGCGAAAAGAAATCTTTTTTTGGATTTTTCTCAGCAAAATATGTATAACCCGCAAATTTTTTGACGGATTATTCTCAAAATAGGTGAGTACTATCGATTTTTCGCAAAATCAGTCAAAAATTCGTGTTTCCCTATAGTTCAACGGACCCCAAATTTTGTTTTAAAAAAACGCTTTCAAAGGAGAAGACACTATAGAAATGAGTATAGGTACTTCATACGTGACCCTCCTTGTTGAATTGTTTAGAACTAGATCCCAGACCACATGGATCAAGAAATAACACAAAATACTCATATTTTAGGAATGAAAATAGCAGAACATTGGGAAATAATCTAGTTAGGTACCTAGTATGTTGTGTGTTATGTATATAGGTATGTGTGTTAAAAATGTTGTTATTATCACTAAATAAATATTTAATTCCCCAAAGTCTTTTTATTTAAAGTATTCGTCGTTCACCATATACTTTTTACTAGACACACAAATTATATATTGCAAACTTTACCTTATGCAAAAATGTTGCATTATGTTGCTTTAACTCTTACTCTGCTTCACAAGTTTTTTAGAAATAAATTGACTTTTTACCAAAAGAACACAAAA
>CAJUYH010007488.1:0-17470 GCA_910591685.1 Galerucella tenella | reverse complement strand
TCACTTCACCAAAATGAACATTCCGATCCGCCAACGTTCACGCGGTACTCTAAAATATATTTCTTGAGCACTAGTGATGTGAAACGTCATGCGGATGATTAATGCTATGCTGCTAGATATTTTATAGCTAAAGCACACCATTTGGAAGAAAGAAAAAGAAAAAATATTGATGAAAATCATAGAAAAAGTATATATGGATACTTTTTCTATGATTGAAATGGAAGTAAGAAGAAGAACCTGTTAACATAACCAAAGTTTGTAATTCGGCGGGTATTAATTTTTGTTTGTGTTTTTGACTTCTGTATTTTGTGCGATTTGGCTGTGAAAAAAGTGGAATAGTGGAAGTATTTTCGTGATAAGGTTTATCGACATTGGATATGGTAAAAAGCTGTTAACAACTATTATCGGTTCAACTCATTTCAATTCTTATGTGTTCATTTTAGATGGAAATAGTGGGAGAAAAAAAGCGTTTAGCTCCTATTGTGCAGCCGCAAAAGGAGATTTTATCTCAGTTTATGGAGAACGATGAAGAATTGAGTACAGGGAGATTCACAAGTGAATTCACCAAGAAAAGAGCGCAGGAATTATGGCAGGAAGTTACAGACCTTGTAAATGCTGTGCCGGGGGCTCAAAAAAAATTGGGCCCAATGAAGGAAGGTAAGTATAGGGTCTTTATGATAAATTCAAAAAATTTGCTATAGCTATTAATAATATCGGATGAAACCCTTTATATATGGCCAATATGATTGGCATTTTTTTTGAAGATATATAATTATTATTTACATTATAATAATTTCAAATTATCTTGATAAACATTTCCATTTTCTTATCATTTTGTTTTAGACCTGGCAAGATTTGAAAAAAATGTTAAGGCTAAAGTGGTAGCCAATAAAAGACATGCTACTGGCACTGGAGGTGGCCCAGTTAAAATAATTAAAATTGATGACACTGAGGCCAATATACTAAATTTAAAATCACCAAATGCCACTTTTGACCAACACCTGTAATTAATTTTGAATATGTAAGTTTTATCAAGGATTAGTAAAAATATGTGTTGAATTTCTAGTGGCAAAATAGTGAATTTTGTACCAAGGGCGTAAAACAGACTTTTACGCCCGAAGCTGAAAGTTGTTCAACACTCAGCTGAGAGTCTAAAAGTGCTTTACACCCATGGTACACACATCATTTGTTAGTACAGTTGAAATTATTGATTATGCATTTTCTGTAGTTATTTTTTTCTCAATTTTTGTATATAACTGGTATATCATATTTTTTTGCTGATGCCTCTATCAAGCTCAAATTGATTAAATAACTTCAAGTTACCAAACAAATAATAACTATGGTTGTCAAATAACTTGTGTTACTTTTTCACCCTATGAATTTTATGTATTGTATTGCACTCCTAGTCATACAAGAATATATATATTTTTAGGTAAATATAGGCAGTCAATGCTTAATAACATAATGTTTGGTTTAATCCAGCAAAATAAATCACAAGAATAAGTAATCAACTTCTAATGAGTATAGTTAATTTTCAGGGATCTGATGGTTTAAATTCAGGTTTGGTAAACATTGAAACAAGGTTAAAGGTAGAAACAATAGTTGATGAAATTCCCAAGGTGTCAAATTTAGAATCACCAGCCGAGTATATAGAGATTAATGATATAAGTGTCATAAACCAGGCAGAGGAAAAGACTGAGGATTATTTAGTAAGTTTGTCTTAATATTTCATTATATTTTATTGCTTTTCAGCTTAAAAGAAAGCATTTTGTTTAATTGTATTAATTTCATATGCATAAAAGAACAGGCACCTTCAAACCTACACCCAGGAAACATACTAAGACTAGAAGGCTGGAAAATTGTACTAAATATGCGAATGAGGTGGGCACAACTTACTTTTCAGTATTTTTTGAATTAAGAAATTCTTACCAATACAAAAATTACATGAAACGGAAAACTGATCACGACGTGCGACCGCAACACACCATCATCTAACGGCAACTGAGTTGTAAACATTTGGGTAACATACTAATATGGGCTATCTTTTACACTGTTGCCGCTGTGAATGCATATTCAAAAAATCTACCTGTTGTCCGAAGCGACCTCAAATGGCCGAAGTCACCTTGTTTGACGGTATCTAAAAATTATGTAAGTAAAAATTATGACTATGAGCTAAACATACACCTATTCAAAACATACTAACTACTTACCAGCTGAACATCAATTGAATGGTAATTTTTTCTATTTACATACACATGTTCTGGGTATTCTGGTCTAGATGGTGTTGCAATAGCTATATGGGTACAATCAATAATTTCCACCACTCCTGGAAACTGGTACTTTTCATAAAACCTAAAAACTCGATGGTATCATGTGTTCTAGTCTAAGGGGAGCACATATTCCATACCTTCTTCGTAAAGTCTCCATCTCTTGGAAATTTCACCCATTCATTTATAGTATATTATTAAACGAGCAATTTACGATAGCCATAATTCACGATGGGTGACGTTTGCGTCACGAGCCGCAGGCGAGGGGCGCAAGTCACCCAAGTGAATTATGGCCATGAATTGCGAGTAGAATACTATACTTTGTCCACGACACTTAATTTATTTATTAATAAATAAAAGTCAGTAGCGATTTGACATATTACTAACCTCAAAATGTTGTGGCAGCTACTTCAAATAATTTGACATATATAGAGATGGGCGATACTGTAGAAAGTATTAATACAACGTACCGTTATAAATATATTGTTTTGAAATACTTAATATTAGAAAATATCGTTATGAAAAGTATCAATACTAAAAATTACAATATTTTATAGATACGATATATTACAGAAACAAATTTCCTGAACAAAATACACAGATTTAATAGTTTATTTCATATTGTACCCCCATCTCTAGTCGTGAATTATGAACCATAATACACTACAGTGTATTATGAACCATAATTCACGACAGTTGATATATGGGTACCATATACCTTTAGTTAGGAGGTAAAATATTGACTTATTATTAGGTGGTCGTGGACAAAAATTATTTCTTGGTTGAGAGCATCTGTAACCTCTGTAATACATCGAGACACACTTGGTTGGCTTATGGCGGAAAAAAGATTGCTGCTCGTTATTTCTTGATAGCTTCCAGTAGCGTAAAACCGAAGAGTCACAAGTACCTATGAATTTATGAATATGTAGGTTGATAAACAATTAAATATCAAAATGCTTATTATCAAAAAGAATATTTCAACTCCATAAAATATAAAATACACACTATTGCAAACCAAATAATATACATATTATACCTTAACATCAGTTATAAATTTGAAAGTTTGAAATTTTTGGATACACTGCTTTAAATTTAAAGGTAAGTAGGTACATAGGTCCAAACATTAACTGAAAAAGTTATTTAGTAATAATGTGTTCACCAACTTTTATATCTATATTAATTGCTGAAGCTCTTGAAGGGGCTTTAATATATGGAGATACTATATCAATAAGTCTTTAGGTAAGCTCCTTGTTTAATCTAAACAACTTAATAAACTTTCCATTATCCAAGTCCATGGCATCTAAAGCTTTATACATTCGTCGTGAATTATGCTCGTTTAGATCTTCTGCATCTTAAAGCAGTAATAATCATAATAATTAGCCTATAATATTAGTGGTTCTAAATTAAAAAATAAATAATGTACTTACCTTGAAGATTATTAAGAACAATCCCATAAAGTGCGGCCCTTCCTTCCATCGTCGATCAAAATTTTTGAACCAAGTAATCTACTTCTACTCGTATTCAACAACAATTAAAAGAAAATATCCAAAGTAAATTTTTCAAACAAGAAACCAGCCAAATTAAGGTAATCTTAATTTCCCAACGTCAAAATCACAGCACATATGTGTGCTGTGGTCAAAATAATTTACACGAACACCCAGGAACGCTCCGTTCCCTTAAATATTAGTAGTAGAAACTACTTCTCTCGAAAATCGGTGATGTGAACTGTCACATCTATTCAAGAATATGATTTAGACACTTTCGAGAGAACTCCGCCCACTTTTCTCATGAGAACATAGATCCTTCGTTTCAAGTATCTGGGCCCAGTTCTGTTAGAATGAGCTAGAATGGAAAGGGGTGAAATTCCAGGTTTACTTATCGGGGACAGTGGATATGCAAGTAGGCACTACCTACTGACCCCTGTATTACAACCAGGTATTAATTTTTTTGAACTTCATAGGAGTCAATTGGTAATTTGTTGGTGTAAATTGTAGGTAATGACCAGAAATCCGATATAACATACTATACGTTATATAAGAACAAGAAATGTTGCCGAAAGGTTATTCGGAACATGGAAAAGACGGTTTCCATGTCTTCAACGAGGTCTTCGAACCAAATTGAATACATATGTAGCAATTATATGTGCGACAGCTGTACTATATAATATAGGTTTAAATGAAAATGGAGATGATTTTGATATTATTGATAACCTAGAAATAGATGGAAATGTACATAATTTTGAACGAGGATTAAATTTTTGGAGACATTTCATTCAACAACATTTTACAAGATAATACCATTCACCATAATACCATTTTTTTTACTGTTTGTTACTTTTGTGAGCTGATTTATTGAAATGCAATTGTCATTTTACTTTATAATAAAATAGGTTTTTACTCTAGTTATCCCCAGACAACTCGGAAAGAGTATGTATCTACTGAACACAAGGAGTTTCCCTTCCTTTGAAACATTTTTTTCATTTAACATTCCATCCCTTATAACGATAATGCACATTTTGTTGAAAACAAAAGTAATGCAAAAAAATACACATGTAAAATAATTATGATCAATTTATTTCAAAAAAACATTTGAAGCATCCATAACTATGAAATGAAAATCAAACATTCATACATAATAAATAAAAATATCCATACACACATGAAAAAATATACCACCACCTAAATTTATTAATTAATAACAGAAAACCTGTGAAAATGGAAAATATGCCAAGCTCAATTCAAAACAAAAAAAAAACAATTTGATAAAATAAATACCGTTACCAAAATGGGGAAACTAGCAATTATACATATTTAACAAAATAAACATAATTTGAAAACTACAACCACATTTTTAACATTTTGAAAATAAAAAGTATTTTAAAATTAGCAAATAGAGAAAGTAAATACCTTAACCTAAGTAAAAGAAAAATTCACCAGCTACTCACATTTCACTAGATAAAAAGATGAATATTACAAATCTTTAGAGAGCTTCTGAAAAAAAATATTTCATAACTTATTTATCGAAGTAAAAGCTCAATATACATTATGATAGCATAAAAACTAACTGGGCCTTAATAAATAAACATATCCACAATACAACAACATAAAATATACCACCACCTAAATTTATTTTTTTTATAACAGAAAACCTGTTAAAATGGAAAATATCCCAAGCTTAATCAAAATAAAAAAAGCAACTTGATAAAATGCCATAACCAAAATGGGAAACTACCACTTATACCTTTTTAACAAAATACACACAATTTAAAAACTGAAATCTCATACTCAACATTTTAAAAATAATAAAGTATCTCAAAATTAGCAAATACCAACAATTACCTGAACCTAAGTAAAAGACAAAAATTTCCAACTACACCGAGAAAAAAATGTCATCCTTACAGCAAGTTTTTTCGCTATTCCAGCCAAAAAATCTATTAAAAGAGAGATATGTACTATGACAGTGAAGATTCCATTACTAAAATCTATTTAGCGTAGTGGTAAAGTATTTTTATAAAGTACGTCTACTAAACCAAAACTGAATTAGTTCAAAATCTGAATATTTTTCAAGAGAAGCAAAAGAAAATTTGAGTTAATACAATATGCTGCTACTTCGTTATCATTAATTTGATATGATTATTTCATTTGGATTTTCATACCATTTTATTGGTATTCTTTCAAAGATGTGTAAAAAAGTTACACTTTTCAAATTTGCGCTCAAAATCGAAATTTGACTTGAGAATACAGTTTTTCCCGGAAATTTCCCGTTAAGGTTGATATTTGGTCTTGTTCGAGGTAAGTTTACATTTCTAAAAAACTACGGTTCTAGAAATAAACTTTTAAAATGGAGTTCCCACTGAAAGAAATCCTTGCTTACCAAACAGTAAACGACTACTATTAAAAACAAAAAAAAACTAAAGTAGATGAAATAAATGGCAAATTGAAAAAACTGATCAGGTTATACAAATATAACTTAAAATATTGAATTGTAGAAATTCAATATGAAATTCTAATCCAAAAGAAATTTAAGATCTTAATTTTGGTTGTCATTTAGCAGTAGTTTGTTACGTTTTTTGTTGGTCTAAACCTTTAACATAATAGACAACGTTCATGTAGTTTTGGTCATCATTAAGTAAACATTCCTACCTTAAAATCAAGTTGAAGTAGCTTGTAAGTCCACAATTTTTAGTTTTATTGGTAACTCATCGATTCAATTTCATAGTAGTCAACTCATTCCTCTCCAATTTAATTATATACAGAAAATAACGACTCTCAATAGAATTACTTTCATTAGACATTTAGTAAACAAAAGTTCAGAACAGCTGATCCGACTTCTGTCAGTCGCATAGTGATTTTTCTTTTACGAACTTTCAGGGGACTGTGGTCCGGTACGGAAAGTTGTCTATGGTGTGGTATCGTGGGTGAATAATAGAGTGTAACATTCCGTAAATATATAAAGGAACCTTGGGTATGGTGTAATATAGGGTTTAAGTTGGGATTGGACAATAGATGTAAGTATGGGATTTTAGTGCGTGATGATCAGGTAGGGTAATTCATACCCGAGATCATGGAACATGTGTACTCCGTACAGCTCGATTGAGGGTGACCCTCGAACAGAGTTTTTTGACGGATGTCAAAAATTTAGAACGTGTCATGGCGGATTGTGTGTGAGGAGTGGTGAGAAGTATGATGGAGCCCCATTGAAGAAAACGAGAATATGAATAATCCACATCCATCCCGTAGGGAAATATAGTTTTAGGGGGTAGTTTGGTTTGGGGGAGATGGTAGGAGAGTGCAGGAAGCTGGTGGAATAGTATATCCTTTCCAAACCTCATCTGTGAGATGCAGATGGATTATTAAGCCCAGGCACACGCCATTTTGTTGAAGGTAGGTCACTTTCCTTTTGAAGGGGGTATATCAGCCCCGTTGTGGCATGGTTGCAGTTAGTGATGTTATCTTATCGTTTGTAGATCATGCTAAGGCCTTAATCACCAGTAGCAGCACGAGGAAGACACCCTATTTTGGCCCAATAGGTAAGACACATTGTGTTTGGGATTCATTATGCCTATCAATGTTCAGCTAAGGTTTACCTGATTATGCGTTGAAGCGTAACTTGTATATAATCTGTTGGGGAAGAGTACTTGGTAGTAAATGGTAGTTAGCTTAAGGTTTTTTTTATTCTTTTAAATGGGAATAGAAAAGAAGATATCATTCTATTCAGGTAGAAAGGGAAGTAATAGGGGATTTAATAATATTAAGTTCAAGTAACAACACTAATTAGTGTCTTTCATGGGGTTTGGTTTAGTTTTTTTGTTATCGGCTCGGCAGTTTGACGTTGTTTGACTTCGCTTGGTTTCTGTACTTGGATTTTGGCTTCCTTATGGATTCATTTGGTTTTGGGAGTCTTTAGTTCCAGTTTTATCCGGTTATATGGGATATTGAAGTTCCGGTCATGCTGGAGTTTCGACTATTGCTGGTTGAGTTGTTGCGGTCCCAGCTAGGCATCCGAATACTTGAGATTTGGAATCAACGAGGGATGACCAAGAGTTACTTCCGGACCGGCCATTGAAATAGTAACTTGTGGATGGTCAAGTATTATCACCAGCGGGTGAAGACACGCAAGTTGTATTTTAAGCTAATTTTTTCAGGTTTTTTTTGTATTATAGATTATTCACCAGTTTATATCTGAATTTTACGCTAGACCATTTGTGAACGTACGAGTGGCTTGTAAGTTTATTAAGACCGCGGTTGTTAATTATTCTTGGCGAAGGTAGAACGTTGCGTCTGAGCTCATACGGATCGTGTACTTAACGCTTTGGTAACTTCTCAATATTTGGTAAGACCTCCAACATCGTCATTACATGTATCCCAAATAACAATTTTAGGTACTATACATGTGTTAGGAATATCCTTTTAGGAATAATAATATGCTATGCATGTGAGTTTTTTGCATTCAGCATGTATTAAGGATGTTCCAAGAATATGGAAATGTCCCGCGTAAGTTTGTGCTACTGACATTCTATGTACTTACTAAAGCATATTCTTTGATTGTGCATTTCACATATTTTGGAATTTTGTATGGAATGCACAAAGATAGCACATCTTCTAGGAATGTGATTCATGTGAAAAGCATATTCTTTAGTAGAACAAACTCACATCTTATGCGAGTGCTATTCTATACTCAAAATAATGAGTTCAGTGTAAATAAATATTTTTACTTATTCAACTATTTTATCGCATTTTGGGTGTACCAAAAAATTAAAGGGTACAAACCATCCCCAGATGCTTAACGAGGTCATGGTTAAAAGGGTGGTTGAAAGAACAACACCATAAATACTGGAAGAACACGACCAGGCAAATACATGGGAAGAAATTCATAAAAGAGCCATAAGAAAAAGTGGCGAAAGAACTGCTCTCAATGAGCAGGAACAAACTACGCACCATAACGGGGCTACTTACGGGACATTTTCCCACAAAGGAGCACCTAAACAAAATAGGGCTGTACAACGGAGACCTTACATGCAGAAGATGCAAAGAGGATACCGAAACAGCTTTGCATATACTATGCAACTGTGAGTCGCAGGACCACAGAAGGCAGAAACTGTATGGTAGACCCCAAATGACTCCGGAAGACTTCTACAACCAACCAGCAAAGAACCTGTATGAGCTAATACAGGGAACGGAATGGCTGAATAGGTTGAAGTCAGAACACTAGGAGTATCCACAATAAGCCCAGGAGGCTGAGGTGGTACCGGCGAAGGGACAGCTCCAGGGAAAAAAAAACATTCTGGTGAAATAAAATATACCAGATATTGTTATTAACTATTAATCTGAAAGTCTTAACAGGAAATTCCATATGAAACCCCCAAATGATTGAAGCCTAATGTGGAGTTTTCTAGAAATATAATTTCTTACAGTAAGTTGAGCTTGTCCTCACACTCCTTGATGTACATGCATAGCTAAAAAAAAGGAACATTTACAATATCTTTCACAAACTCTTGATGTTTTAGTAGTCATACATTTTTTCAGAAGTTTCTGCAATGGCAGCTTATCATATTAATTGTTGACTTCTGGTTATTTTCTCAATGTTTCAGACAGAGAAGACAGAGAAAACTCTGCTATATGTTTGAGCTGCTAAAAATGTTTATTTATATTCTTAACTATATTTGTGATAAGCAGAAAAAGTAACATAACTATGCTTTATTCATAACCTAGGAATCCTATGTAAGACCTACATACAGTAATGATTATGTAAGAGCCTTTAAAATTTTTTACAATTATTACAATGTAGTTGCCAGTAATATGCAAATGATACTCAATATCAAATTAACTCATATATATTATTATTTGAAATAACATAATAAAATAAAATAAAAACAATATTCTGCTGAATTTGAATCAGATATTATAAATTCTTGAAATAAATCTTATTCGTTCTACGGCTGAATCTTCTCCAAATCTTTTACTCTGACTAAAAATAAAAAAAACACGTTTAACTAAGCATTTTTGAGTTTTATTTTTATTACCTTTTCACTTTTCATTCTTTCTTCGGCCTTCACTAGCCACTCTTTGATAACGTTAATAATGTCTGTTTCTGTAGTCTGTCTAAATGAAACTTTTACAGCATCTGCAAAAATATTCAAAAGAAATTACCAACGAAATATGTTTTTCTGAGTTTGTTAATAATATATTAGAATGTTTTCATGATACAGTCCATGAACAATGACTTACCTAATATAACTCTTGAAAGAATTAAATTCTTGAAAGGTTTTTTCTGCTTCACCCCATCCCACGAGAATTTATTAGCAATATCATTACTCAATATTCTATATAATAGTTTTCTTGTTGTTTGAGGCATTGAAGTTCCTCCAATTCGACCTAACTCCACAACCTAAACAAATTCTTCATATAATTAACTATATTCTAAACAAGTCACATGACAAACATCAAAGGTAATATATAAACAGTACATTCACACATTCACAGACTAATTATTTCATCTCCTAATTTTTCTACATCTACCCAGTCATTATTGTATATTTTTATTTAACAAATAATTGAAAAGATGCCAAAATTTTACCTGGAGTGAGATGAAATACAAAATTATTTTTAGTTTTCAACTTAGAATTTCTGATCAAAAATTTAGACATAATAATATGTGTGTTAAAACAATTGAAATAAAGATATGAAAATTATTTATGACAGTGGACACATTTCTTGAAAAACTACCATTTATACTCACCGCAACTTTGTAATTATTTTTATTTTCCAACCATTCTCCAATAATAGTAAGGTCTTCTTCCGAATTTATTGGAATTTTTGAATAAAAGTCTTCAACATTTTGTCCCTGGGTAATTTGCATTTCTGGCAGTCTGTTTAAAACTCTGATACATTCTAGTACTGAATCTATTTTTAAATGAAGCATTGAAAGTTCACGTAGTAGTTTTTGTTCAAAATCTAAAAACAAAGGTACATTATATAAACTTTTTCTTAGTTGAAAAACTACCATTTAAACGTACCCAAAGATACTACTTTACAGTTTTTTGCTGGTGCATCCACATTACCTACAAATAACTTATGTGATAATGTAAGCTTTTGTCACAAGTTTTAAAACAATACTTGTCAGAAAATAGAAATACTTGCCTCTTTCACATATCATTGATGCAAGATCACTACGAGAAGAAACTGCTTGTTTACTTGTACTAGGAGATCTGAGGAACTTTCTTCATTTGAGTCCTCTCCAGAAGTAGAGTTTCTTTTATATCTAGGATTTGGTCTAATTTTCCTTATACCTCTACCTGCTTCTTATGACTGAGTTGAGTTTAGGTCACTTGTAAATTCAGCTCTCTGAGCCTTTTTTTTAGCAATTTCCAAGTTATCTAAAAAAGTGAAGTACTGCAATGAAAAAATATTGAAGACTGGTTTTGCATATTTGTAGATACATATCCAATAACAATATATATACTCCAAATACATAACAATTGAAATTTTTAATTTGAACCTATGTAGTGTTTTTAAAGATAATACTTACTGAACGAAAATGGGCTTATAACATTTGTGTCAAAGACTTATGGTGGGAGAAGTTCGGATAAGGTCATTTTTACTCAGAGTGGTTTGATTAATAAACTAAATCCAAGGCAGGAAAGTATTATGGTAGACAAAGGCTTTCTAATCGATGATATATGAGCGCAGAATTTTATAAAAATAGTTCGACCATATTTCCTTCGTAATAAAAAACAGTTTACTAGAGAAGAATCTAAAGAAAATATTTTAATATCCAGAGCCAGAGTTCATATTGAGCGGGTAAATCAAAGAATAAGAATATTTAATATAATTAATAACCCACTACCAATCAGCTTTATACCTTCAATTGATAATATAATGATAATTTTTAGTGAAATGGTAAATCTACAAGCTCCAATTCTTTCTGAAAATAGATTCTGAGAAAAAGTTAATATTTTCATCTCATTTTCATGAAAGTAAAATTAAGGAAATCTGTCTTCTTAAAACAAGAATTTTCAAAAAGGCAGAATAATACATGTATTGTAATAAAAATACATAATACTAATAATATATTTCTTTATTGAAGAATAAATGCTTCAAGGGAGAGAAAGAGAGAGAAAGAAAGAGAGTGAAAGGGAGAGAAAGAGAGAGCGAAAGGGAGAGAAAGAGAGTGAAAGGGAGAGAAAGAGAGAGAGTGAAAGGGAGAGAAAGAGAGAGTGTAATAAATTACATTAACAAATCACATATGTAATTGTGTTATTGACTACTTTCACTGTGCTTGTTCATAGTAGGCATGTCTTTTTTAGTGCAACACCTCTGTCAGCACTGACTTCCAAAAATGAACAGATGTGGACGAAATTAATTGCATCATTGTCGAGACCTGGAAAATGAAAAGTAAAAATATTTATTTATTTAAGTAAAATCAACAAAATTGGATAGAATAAACCCAAAGGCGAATTAGTCTACTAGTTATTACATAATCATAAAGATCCAGAACCTAGTAGGAAGTAGTGAACTTTTACTAAAAAAATTCTATTATTATAAATTGTTTCTCTATAAACAATTTTTTGTTCGTGTTATAAATGTGTCACCTATTTTAAGTTTGTAATATTTTAAGATACATCTGAAAATCTTAGTATTTTAATGTCTTTTTAGTTTAGTTCATTTTGGGATACATACGAAGAAAATAATTGGCTTGTAGGATTTTGAACAAAAAAGAATAGGTAGGAATAATAAGAACTATTATAATCTAGGTACTTTGAAATAAGGTATTTGTGGGTTGGGCAGTTCCCGGCGGCCTCGAATTGCGGACCGATTACCTGATTTTAATAATTCCGTACTCGAACTGCGGACCAAACCAAGAAGACCCCTCTTTTAAAAACCATGAATTGCGGACTAAGCCTTCCTCACAAATACGTACATCAAATTGCTATACACTCAAATCTATTACGGAAAATGAGGATGCAGCCTTCCTCACAAATACGTACATTAAACTACTACATACTCAAACCTATTACGTAAAACGAGGATGCAGCCTTCCTCACAAATACGTACATCAAACTACTACACACTCAAATCTATCATAGAAAACAAGGATGCAGCCCTTCTCTTTCGATTTGGTCCGCAATTCATGGGTCATTAAAAACACATGACAAATTTTGAAAATCATTAATGGTTTTTGGTCCGCAGTTCATGTACGCCCGCAGTTCCTGCATAACTAGGTCCAGCGATAACCAACTATCTGCCATATGTATGTTTAAGTTTATTACAAACTTACCATCATAGGGGCATTTAATCTCAACTAGTCTTGTTGGATAACCAATTTCCATTACTATGCCATCTGGGGAATAAGCTAGCCAATGATATTGTCTACGAATAATTAACCCCATTTCAATAGCGGAGTAATTATTTACCAGCTTGTACTTGTTCAAGGCTTCACTTTCATATTTCAAACCATGTTCAACATATCTATTGTGAAGCTTTTTTGGCCAAAAATAGTTTGTAGCTTTAGTATTCCAATCATCTTTAGAGTAGGTAGAAAATTGAATAACATCTCGAACCTAAAAGAACACCAAATGTGAAATACTATATAGGTACCTATGTTTAAAAAAATATACTTTTATTATATTTTATGGATTTATAGTTTTTCAATAATATAAATAAGTGCCTGTGATTCGTAACTGCCTAATCTCATGCCAAGTAGTAGATTTTTGAGCACACATTAAGGCCCAGTTGTACAGTCTCGGTTCAAGCAGAGCTCAAGGTTGAACTTGGTTCAAATTTCAAAGTTCAGTTGTACAAAGCTAGTTCAAGGTAAAGCTTGGTTCACTGGATGCCGCTTTATCAAGTTCAACTAAGCGGTCGAATTTGGGCGCTTAAACCTAGTTCTATTATAACATAACCTAAATTTGTGTATTATTTTGTCATAATCGTTGTGATATCAGTATTTAACTATTGAATGTTTGTGTCAAATAAAAATAATGGCTCACCAACTACCTGAAAATCTTGTGGAACTAACATATGATGAAGACTTTGTCGAAGAAGTAGAAGTATTAATAAACGCTAGAAGACGTCGAAAGAAATATAGGAATAGAATGGATCATTTTAAAGAATGGAATGATGATGAATTTTTGCAAAGATTTCGGCTTTCCAAGCAGGGTGTTCGCTTTGTTATAAACCAGATTGAAGCACAAATCTCGTCTCCATTTGTAATTGACATCTCTTTAGGAATCATGCTGTAACTACTGAACAAATGGTGCTCGTAACTTTGAGATATTTTGCAACTGGAAACTTTCTTCAGACAGTTGGGGATTTTTTTGGCATAGAGAAAGGATCAGCAAGTCGTATTGTTTGGAAGGTAATCAGAGCTTTGGCAGGGCTTTATCACCAGTATATTCGAATGCCTGAAACTCAACCTGAATTTAGAAATACCTCTCAAAAGTTTTATAGTGTGGCACGATTTCCCAAGTGCATTGGAGTTATCGACTGCACACATGTCAAAATCATATCACCTGGAGGAAATAATGCAGAAATATTCAGGAATAGAATAGGGTTCTTTTCCTTTAATGTTCAAGCCATATGTGACTCGAACTGCATGTTTCAGGATGTAGTGTGCCGTTGGCCTGGTTCAACCCATGACTCACAAATATTTGCCAATTCAAGCATCAGAGTTAGATTTGAACTAGGAGACTTCGAGAAATATATCCTAGTTGGAGATAGTGGCTAGGCATTAAAAAATTACCTAATAACACCCCTCGCTAATCCTGTGACAAGGCAGGAACAACTTTTCAATGAATCTCAGATCAGAACAAGGAATTGCATAGAAAGAACATTTGGACAATGGAAAAGAAGGTTTCCTATACTTGCTTTTGGAATTGGACTGAAAAGAGAAAAACTTGAGGCTGTCGTGATTGCCTTAGCAGTTTTGGAGAATATTGCTAAACTCTTGAATGAGTCAGATCCTCAAAACAATGAAGAAGATGAATCAGCAGTTAACTTTGTTGACAATGTGAATTTGAACCATATATACATTTTCACAACATACCCAATATCAATTATGCTGTTGGACATCAGTTAATAAATTACTTTAATGAAATCTAAACACGAATTATTTATTTTTCAAGATTAATAATCAACAACAACTCATGAACATATATCAAAAACCTCGTGAAAATTTCATATTCTTACAAATAAAATTTGATTCTTGACAGAAAGAATCAACGCACGTGCAAACGCTACCAACATAACATATCTTTGCTTAAGCCAAGTTTTGTAGAGCTGGGCTCAAATATGACCTGTACAACGGAAACATATTTCTGAACCTAGTTCATCCCTGAACTTAGTTCAGTAGAACCAAGGCTTGAACCGAGACTGTACAACTGGGCCTAAGGCTTTATTAAAAGGTGTTAAATCCCGTATATCATTAGCATTGACGTGCAGCATAGTTTTAAAGAATAGTTTTTGATATCTAAATTAAGATTTTCCAGAAATAAAGACTCTGCAGCCTGAGAAACTATAACATTGAAAGCCTCCGGAATTGTTACTTCCTCTACTTCCATGCTGAAATCTTCAGCTGTAGCTCGTCCTTTTCTAAAAAAATGTATAATACTTACTACTAATGGTACTATTTTAAAATAACTTGAACGTTACAATTCTATGAAGAAATCAACTTACAAATGCAAAGTCAAGCTGGACTCCTGACAAACTGAAGATAACAGTTGAAAGCATTCTTGCTGCTGAGTCAACTCATTTGTCTCAGTAACTTTGGACTCAAAGCAAGATGTTACAAAAATCGGTTTTGCTTCATAATCTTCTTCCACTTCCCTCTTTTTACTACTCCAGTAACATTTAACATCTGTAGTAGAGAGCTTTTCCAGAGAAGAAATGTTAGATCTAGAATTAGAGTAGAATGTAAGTGAAAAGAAATTAAAATGTTTTTGTGTCACGGAATAAAATAATTATTAAAAATAAGTATTTATTACCTTCTACATTTTAAGAGTACAGCAGCAATATGTTTACATATTCCAGAAAGGCCAGCCTTGCAACTGCATGTAAATTGAGAAACTGATAATTTATTCCCATGAATATCCAACTTTCCCTTTATTTCATGGGGAGCACTTTTAATTGCACTGGTTTGAAGGCACAATGCTAGTATCTCTACAGATATTTCATTTACTGCAGCTTTGCCAATCAGAATGTGTTTAGCATTTAAGATTGCTTCGCCTTCTACAAAACATCTGCTTTCAAAGTTTGCCTGTAGATAGGAAAACACTGACGCCAAACCTAAATACAGTTCGTCGTTCCCCATTATAAAAAGAGAGAAGAACGGGAATAAGCGCGATACACCAAAAATAGTCAAAAGATTCAAAATATATAAAAACACAGCGAACACTACGAAGACACAAGCCAAATGGAATGTTAAATCACAAGTAACCTCACTAAGTAGATATACCCGGCAAAATTATTACTTCTTATCCACCATGTTTGTTTACGAACGCCAGCGCCCCCATCGGTAGTCGAAATCACCAATACGTTTACTCTGAATAGAGTTTATTATTTTGGAAAAATATTGTTTCTGTACATGTTTAATTAAGAAATTAGTCGCTTTGGCAATTTCAATGATCGATAGGGGAAGGCATCTATTTGTGCGGGTTTTTAACATGGTTGCAAATTTAAAAACATAGGCCATGGAATTAATCAATTTGGGGAGCGATGAAGACCGGCTAATAAGAGCAGTATACCGATCACATGGAGGGCCTGTTGCAACTAGGGCTCTTCTTTTTTCTTCAGGGAGAGTATGCACAGGGGAAAATGTGTCATACCTTTCAGTGTCATTCTTTGACTCATACAAGAACGGGGGTCCAGAGAACCAGAAGGTACTCAGAAATTCTAATGGGTGGCCACGTGACAATAAGTCACAAGGGTTCAAATGACTTCTAATGTGTCTCCATGAGACAGTGGGGGTTAATTCTTGAATTTGACTTACGCGATTGCACACAAAAACTGACCATCTTGTGGGGGTGCTTTTAATCCATGAAAGAGCGATCTGGGAATCGGTCCATGAAAAAGCGGAGGAAATACTTAGTTGTAGTTCTAAAATAGCCTTCACATGGGCATATAAGTGTGCTAATAATGTCATACCACACAGTTCTAGTTTTGGGATCGTTAATGGTTTCTTCAAGGGGGTGACTCTCGATTTGGAGACAATAAGTTGAGATGATGCTGAGCCGTCAGCATATAGTGCCCTGAGGTATAGGGATGCTCCATAGGCTACAGAGCTACCATCACAAAATCCATGGAGTTCTAGTGAGAGAAGAGTTTTATTGTGGAGGGTATATCGGGGAATTCGCAATGTAGAGAGTTTAAAAAGACTGTCGAGAAATGTTGTCCAATCTTTTAGAATAAGGGTATCGGAGACAGGAGTGTCCCAGGGTATTTTTGATTGCCAGAGTTTTTGAAGCATAAGCTTACCTTGGACTATAATGGGGCTTATCAAGCCTAGGGGGTCGAAACATTGGAAGACAATGGACATTATCTTCCTCTTTGTGATTGAAGGGTCAATGTTAACTGTGGGAGTGGAGATTTGTAACAGATCATTTGTTGGGTTCCAGTAAATTCCAAGGATTTTGCTGGGGTTCTCGTCTAAATTGAGGTCTTTTCCTGAAGGTGAGTCAGGGGAATGGGAGTCACGAATTTCACTTGAAT
>CAJUYH010007487.1:0-17474 GCA_910591685.1 Galerucella tenella | reverse complement strand
CCACCGATGCTATATTGAAATTCTATGCAAAGCTGGTATTCGCAGTGCTAGTGATCTACTTGAATTTGTTCGGATAAATTTTTACTATTCTTTCCATAATTTTTTTTGCGCGATTAAGGGGTCTAGCTACTACGACGCCGTAGGCGGAGTGCTCAATCGTTCAAGTGCGATATGGACTTCTACGACCCACTTAGGAAAAAATCTAGAAAATAAAAATTTCTATAAACTGTAATATAACTTCAAATTGAAAAATTTAACAATTCAATTTTATGTTTCCACTAATTTTGTAGTAAACGAATGTCCAATTTGTATAATGCTATACGGTTTCCTTTTTTAAACATACGATGCTGTTATATGTAGATGTTGCCAGTCGGACTCCCTCATGGAGGGTACCGTACCATTATATATAATAATGAATAATCTGCTAAATATTTCAAGCAGAATGATTATTTAAAAATAAAATTAACAATAAAAAAAATTCCTCGCGGGGAATCGAACCCGGGTCTACCGTGTGAGAGTCTTACTACTCAACCACCAAAGAATATGCAAATTGTTTATCTATAACGTCAGATGTATTACATAACTTTTGCTTAAAAGGAACTAAAGTTCCTACCGTGTGTCCCGCGACACGTTCTACCTTTTATTTTTCAGAAATATGCAATTCTGCAACTGTGGGAACGATTATTTAAAACGACCCTAGTTGTAAAATGCAATGTACCGCATGCCCAACGAATTTTGCAATAAATTCTTACGTACATTGATAGAGCATAAAAACTTCTGCTAATCTGAAAAAAGATTCGTACAGATTCCTTGACGAACAATAGAGTTACAAACCGTCAAAGTTTAAGGATCATGGTTCAACAATTTCAGGGTGCAGCAAAAAAAAAAAGTATTCATCATCGAAAAACGGAGTACTTTCACTGTTCAAAATATTAATTAAACGGGCAAAAGAGAACTAAGCTAAAAGCCATTTCCAAAGTTCAGGCAACCATGCAACGCTATTATTATTTTCACTCTCCGGCTCGTTGTGGAGTGGAGGAAGCCGATCGAGACTGGAATCACTCGAGAAAATTTCTCGCTGCGCCAATTCAAACTCGACCCCGGGGCTGCATTGGTACTTTTTTGGGAACTATCCAATATAAATTGATGATTTTTATTAAATATTATGCTCCTCGACGAGTGAAGTCCATTTTTTTATCTAAAATTACAAAATTTCACATCCCAAGTCGTCAATGGCGCTTTTATGAAATATTTTTATTTTAATCATTCTCACCTTTGCGGAATTGTATATTCATGAAGAATAATAACAAAGCATGACTTATCACAGTGAAATCTACCAACAAACTAATCAAGCTACAGATTCCAGATTTCGTACACGTTATTTGTAAATTTGAGTGCATAATTAGGTGTTACTTTTGTAAGTCTTTTGAGACAAAAAAAAAGTTTTTTCTGTACAATTGAAGGGTAAAAAGATATGCACGAAAATAGTATATTGTGCAACTAGTGGGGAAAACGAGTGTGGAAGTTTGTGAAACGAGCCCGTAGGGCGAGTGCCGCTAACACACGAGTGAGAAAAGTACTTTCCCCACATGTTGCACACTATACTTTTTCTACAACTGCACAAACTGTGACCAAAGTGTATACTTTGGCAAGTTTATCTGAAACCGTGAAAGGAATGCAGTCGAAAACATTCGACATTGCCACGTTTAACTATGAAAAAACTGAATTGCTCACTATGTGGTGATAATAATTAGAAATGGGTCTTTTTATTATTTACAATATTAAAAATATGATTAAACGTTAATTTTATAATGTGCTTGTTTCCTTGGATTTATTCTATTAACATTATTTTTTCAATTCATGAATATTAAAGATGAACACTTTTCCAAATTTGTTATGCGCTTCTTCAAGCTTTGGCAGCGTTGTACGAAAACCATAATGACCACACCCTCCGAATTACATAATTGGTGATTTGTATCGACCAGCTGACTTCTGATTGGCAAGCGCGTGCGTGTGATCTTCCCTCTCACTTCGTCAATTGACTGATATTGATTTATCCAGTGGCGTTGGTATTGTCAGTGACCTTTATATTTTCAGTTTTAATTGGTAAAATAGGTACCGTACGCCACTTGTACGTTTGACAGATATGCGCCATGTTTTACCTCGCCTCTTACCGATACCGCATAGCTTCAGATAAACTTGCTAAACTATACATGCCTTAAATTTTTTTGACGACTTTTCTAAATATACCTTTTTTCTTGAAGTTGCCGCAACAAATCTAAAGTTACTTTTGCAGCTTTTTCCAATATCTCTGGCGGAGTATTATTAAAATCGTCACTATTATCAGCATCCATATTATTTATATCATAAATAAGTACTTACTTGTCTTGTTAAACTAATATTTTCAATAGAAATTGGGATTTTTATCAAAGCACGATTGAAACTACCTTTTACAATTTAAAAACAACTTCTAATATAATCTGACAGTTTTGTGACAACTAATTAGGTATCAGACCAGTTGATTGACGTTGAGCGCCAATGAAACAGAAGTTGCTCAATTTCGCAGATGAAATGATGATGTTGAATGACGAAAAACAATTGAAAGTGTATAATGAAGGTTATTGCCTAACTAACCAATAAATTTGGAGGTAACCTTAGCCAGTTCGCAGGGCCTTGTTACCTTATTAATATAAAGAAAATAATTTACTTAAGCAAAACTAGTAACAAAATAGAAAAAGTAATTTTATGGCGCGGGAAAAAATCTTTCCCGCGGCTTAGGCAATCTTTCCCACGGCGTAGGCAAAGTGACACTTTGTAGTTTCGTAAATTGTGGGAAAAGAACTATTTTCCATAGCAGTCGTAGAAAAACGTTATTTCCTTTAAAATAGCACATTTCTTACCTCGTTGAAAAATTTTCCGCAACGACTTCAGAGATCGGGGTGAGTGCATCTTATTCTACATCAATTTTGTCCCTTTGTCAAGCAAAATGAGCCACTAGGACGAAAACAATTCTCACAATTCCATATTGCCTGTACTATGCAGTAATTTCTAATGAACCTACTTTACATTCGATAACCGTAATCTAATTTGATGAATTGGTGGAATAAAAATTATCGAATTTGTTGATATATTGTATTGTGCTATTCACACTGCGGCAGATTCACATGGATTCAATTAAATTACACCACTAATAATTCTCCGTTATCATTAATATTCCAACAAATTTTGCCCTGAAAAGTAATTGAAACAAGTTTGTATCGTATCGCTTCAGTTATATTTCACATTATTACTTCGAAATTTGGCGAATTGGATCTGTATATATATTCGAATTGTTTATTTGGTACTCGTTGTTTTCGAAGTTTTGTTTTGTGGCAAGAGCCGTCATTGTTAGTGTATTTATATGAGAGTGTATATGTCGCATTTGGTTGCCTCGGGATGTTACAGATTGAATATCTGGTTACAATTTCGTTGAATTGTGTGTAATTCCCAAACATCAGTATTTGATTTTCTACTATCAACAGAACTGTACTAATCAAAATGGAATAGGTTAAGTATTCAGTATAATGTCTTTTTTGTGTCATTTTCTATATATTCTTGTACCTTTGAAATGTTCGAGTGAATTGTCCATTCAGTATCCGAAATTTTTTCTACGTGTTGTTTGTTCATATACTTAATTTGGCCAAGGTGGGGTGGTTAACTATACTAAAAAACGATTGCCTGAACCGTACCTACTTAATAAAAGAATTGTGATAATTGAATAGATGAGGCTTTTACTTGATGTAGATCCATACTAAATGAAGAAATAAAACAACTGGTATAATGAAAAATTCCTCAAAAACTCCATTCGTTTGAGAAAGCTACTGTATTAGCGAAACGCGTCACAACTTTAATTTCAATATAATGTAGATTTTAACAAATCAAATTGTTTCATTTTATCATTTATTTGTGATAATAATATACCACATACACCACAAATATTTCAAGCACTTACTTTTTAAGAAAATTGTTACCTATTATTTATTTAAAATAATAAGGCAAGATAAATTGCAACGGCGACTCAATGTGGGGAGCACCTCAGGTGTGAATTCGGAGACCAAACTAATATCAATTCAGGGAGTAGTCTTACCGGTTCGCGGGTAATCCTACTTTATTTAAGTTATTGAAGTTATATTGAAGTTAATGAGATAATATATGAAGTTAAGAAACCAAATGAATTTAATAAGTTAATAAATCAAGTTAAGAAATGTAATTAAAGTTAATCAAGAAAGGTAAGTGGGCGCCACCCTGAATAATATTAGTAGACTTGTTTTTCACCTCGCAACTCTCTATCAACAAACCTGGAAATGTTGGAAGGGAAGGAATATGAACAACGTTGTTAAATTTACAAGTTGTATAATGAATTTAAAAATATCACATTAGAAAAAAAATGAAAAAATGTTGGTTTTGTTTGTTGAAGCACGTTGTTTAACTTAGATTTACTTTCCTCAATTTCCTCGGACAGGTCCTAGGTGGCAGGTACGAAGTGGCAGGTACGAAGTCTCAGGCACTAAGCTTCAGGTACAAACTTACAGGTACAAACTTCAGGTACAACTTCCAGGTACTAAGTAAGTGCTAAGAAAGATACATTCTATCAGCAATGGTTACATTCTTTTTCATGTAAAATTCAGGATATCTACAGTTACTCGGTTTACAATAGTTGATAAGAAATTCAGAAATTCATTTAAGAACGTGGTTCATAAAAATAATATATCCTGTATTTTACTATTAAAAAAAACAAAAGAAGCAAAAGAAGCAAAAGAAATGTGATATCATATTATTAAGGAAATCTTATTTATTTCCTCATCAAAGAAAATCAAAGAAAAAAAAAACAATATGTAAGTAACATGAAAACTAAATTTTATTTTTCTACTTATTTCAATCACAGAAGGCGATAAAGAAAATGTAATGAAAAAATGTAATCCGGAAATATAATATTCTAAGTTGGTATTTAGATTGAATTAATTAGTTAACTAAATATACATATTTTAAAGACTTCAACTATACAGGGTGTCCCACGACGAGTGAAAACTATCTGTATATGACAAAATACTCATAGTAAAATCACGAAAATTTCTACGTTTGGGTTTTCGGATACGATCTTTTCAACTAAAATATTTTCAAAGATGGCCGACTTCCGTTTCTACCGGAAGTCGACTGTAACTTTGTTATTTTAAATGGAACACCCTGTATATTAATACATTTTTGAAATCTACGTAATATTTTAGTATACAAATTGTACGAATAGGGATGCATTTTATGTTTTCGTAAAATACGGTGAATCGACGATTTGCTTACTCCAAGATCTCTTACGGCAACGCGTATTGATGCTTCTGGATAAGCAGTAAAATAAGCAACAACATTAATTTCGGCATTATTATTGTCAATAACTGGTTTAAAACGATTTACTTCTGCTTCAAATGAACCGTATAACTTTAAATTGTTGAGGATTCTTTTAACAGTATGCGAGTTTGGTCGTGGTCTATCTGGATATCTTGCAGCAAATAAAGTACATGTTCTTGTAACAACTTTTTCACATTCACCATGTATTAAAAGTAAAATTTACATAATCTTCGTTATTAAATTGGGAACGAGCCATTTTAACGATTTTCGAAAGTATCAACAATTAACTAATGTCAGTTAAATAAGTGTCATTTATTACAAAGCCTACTAAAAGTATACATGAAAAATTTAAACTTGTTAAAAAATATAATAACAATTTAAAACCTCAAATATCTCGGAAACGAATAAAAGTTGGAATATGATTAATAAAAACAATTCGATTTGATTTTTTTTTAGAGACAGATGAAGAAAAAGACTTTTATTTCTTAGTGCTTGTATCAAAATTTAGACCACACCTGCATCTTTAAAAATTACAGAAAACATTTAATATCTGGATAACGGTAAGGTTTAGGTATAGGAAAGTATACATGAACTTGCCTTATTTTTTTTCTCCTGAATGCATTAAAATAGAAAAAACAGGGTGGTTCTATTTAAAAAAATGAAGAAATTTGATATTTATGAAGTTAAACTTTGAACACTTTTTATACAAACCCTGTATAAAATGAAAAATTTTTCAACATAGATTCGAATACGTTTGACCTTGCTTAAGGCAACCGAAGAGAAACCATTTTCATATCTTCAAGGGTCCTCTCGTAAAAAAATAATTTATAAGGGTCTTCAACGGTCAAATTTTCTACAAAAAAATTAATAACTCAAAAAGTGTGCATTTTTCGAAAAAAGTTTTTAGACAAAAGTATACTAAAATATTACGTAGATTTCAAAAATGTATTAATATACAGGGTGTTCCATTTAAAATAACAAAGTTACAGTCGACTTCCGGTAGAAACGGAAGTCGGCCATCTTTGAAAATATTTTAGTTGAAAGGATCGTATCTGAAAACCCAAACGTAGAAATTTTCGTGATTTTACTATGAGTATTTTGCCATATACAGATAGTTTTCACTCGTCGTGGGACACCCTGTATACATGTGAACCTTTTATCAACTGTATAAGAAAAACTAGAAAAAGAAAAAGAACAAGATAAAAAAATATCATTGTATGTGTGTATATGGCGCTTATCACTAGAAGGAAAAACTATAAAAGCAAAAATTAAAAACGAAAAGCATATACGTAAATGCAACTTACCATTCACACTGAATGCACTTTAGGAAAGATAAAGTTTGAGGTAAATCTCTCAAAATAAATTAAAAATGAACCTTATTGGTACATGGTTCACAGGAGAAAGAAGCTTATTCTCACTACTCGCTATTAAATTGTTGAACTATGCGATGAGCAATCGACATACGTTGTATATTCCTTTCCTGTTCACATGCTCCGCTTCGAGAAATAATTTACATATTAATAGTGTGTTCTTAATGTCTATCTCTCTATATAAGAAAGAAGAATTGAAATATTTGACCAATATCAGTGTATACTGATCCTCACCAACGGAGATTATCCGTCGCACATTAAATTTAAAAATTTTGCCTTTTAGCGGTGATCGGTGCTACAGGTTTTCGACGAGAATCACATGTTGATAAGAAAAAAGGACTGGCTACTCGCCGTCCGGTAGATATTTAAATATTCCAATGATAGTGGTCAAATATAACGTTACAAAATCTATTAATTTCAAAGCATAAATCGCACCCTTATTGATCAGGTATCGAGAGACAACCAAACAGCAAGACGCCGCGCTATCGGGCAAGTTCGCATCAAAGTTTTATCGCACAGCTCTCCACCTCGCTGCTCCAAGGGCATCGCACCGTGCGCCGTGTCCGAAATACTTATTATTCACTTTTGATGTGCGATAAATATTGAAATAATTCACACTAAATATAGTCCAGAACCGAACACCTGAAAATATCGAAAGGTCCTGAAACGACGCTGAAGACTTCACTTTGGGCTCAATTTGTAGGTCACGGCAGGTGTTTTTAAACGAGAATAAACTTAACGCTATTGAGTTCACGGAAGGGGGGGAAAATGACCCCTAAACCCTGGAAAACGGGCTTCTCGCTAATATCTGGCTAAATATGCGAGTTGGAGAATTTTTTTTCAGATAAAAAATGAAGATCGTTTTATTATCTACAAAAATGGTCAATACCATTTTTTTTTCGAAAACCCGATAGTTATCGAGATAATAAGACCTAAAAGTATCCTCCTTTCAGCTGCTGCTCTGCCTGTAAGAATTCTGCTGTCTATGCATTACTTGTAAGCGGGCGGACGAATTGTTCCATAACTCGGCAAAAAATTGACATTTACCGATTATTCAAAGTTCATCGCAATGGGTAGACCCGTAGCTATCATTCCATGTGACTTGCAGGTCGTTCGTACTTGACAAAAATGTTTAAAAAAGCGGTCAAAGTTTTTGAGACTAGCGCGTGTTTAGATCGGATATTTTTCCAATGCCCTAACACATCCTTCTCCATATTATCAAAATTTCAATGTATTACTATCAACATATTCAATTGATTAAAGTAACATGCTATTTTGGAATCCGTGTGCTTGGATCGAAAACACTTTCACAATAAAACTGAGACCATTTATAGTTGCAATAGAAGAAAAAAATTTGAGTTACATTGGCATAATTCAATATTTAGTATGGTGCACGATATTATAATATTAAATTATATTATTATTATTATATTGAATTTATATTATTGTACACACATCCCCTAAACTCTTGACCCTCCTTGTTAACTTCTTACTGTGCCTATGTAAAGTAAATATTTCGATATTTTTAGCAGAAGTCAGTTTGAGAACGAGTTTGAAAACACCCAATAAATTTTGTGTAAAATTCCTGGTAATCTAATTTCCCAGTTTGAGCGAGTACGCATAGTGGTTTTACATCAAGAGGGTTCATCAAACCACCAGATTGCTCATCGTTTGAATATGCCGCGGACTTCTGTGTGGCGCATAGTAGCTCTTTTCCAGGAAACCGTCAGTGATCGACCCAGAGTTACATCAGAAAGAAAAGACAGTTACGAGGTCAATTTCACTAGAAGGAACCGATCGATAACGGTAACAACCGTTCAAAGTCACTTTTTGCGAATATACCGCAGATCAGTTTCGCAAAGTACCATCAGAAGGAGGTTTCTTAATTTCAATATATTGTACATTTTCCTTCATTGGGTTTATTGTATGTTCTTTGGTTAGTGAATTCCAAGGTTTTTTATTTTTATTTTTTATATCTTGCTGTGAATTTTTATCTGTTTTTTAAACTATGCCGCTTTGTCTACAAAATTGTGAAATTTTCCATGACAATAAAGCTTATCTTCATCTCTCTCGTTACACAGTACTGTTTATGAAAATGTATGCGAAAGTTCGAAAACTTTATTCCATAATATGTATATTATGACTGACAATCAGTGAACCCTTTATTGTTTAACTGGCTCTGACCAGTGCCAAAAACTTATAGAAAAAAAACGTACACAATATATTTTCGAGCTGTAACGAGATAAAATCGACTTCTGTGTTTCATAATGCATGAATGGATTTTATATTTTTCTTGATCATGAAAAACCAAACAACTCATACTTATATTATGGCAGCTCCGAGTGTGTCACTTATTTAAAAAAAAGGTTTATCGGATATCAATTTCTACAGCATTGCAGATTTAACAAATTCGAAATTCATAAGTTTTCCATTAATTAAGGTATATTATGTTTACTTTCTACTGCTTCCATAACTAGTTAGGCTATTTTATAAACTATAAATGAGGAGGCAAGTCAAATTAATTGGTCCTTTCCTTGGCCACGGGCGTTCAAAGTTCAAAGTCATGCGTAGTCCTGCCACTTCCGAATTTCAATGAAAAATTGAATAACATGAGAATATAGACTTTGTCAAAATAATATTTGAAATTGCAAGAAAATACCTTGTCTCTATCAGTCCATCTATCAGTTTTCTTTTCAGATTTCTATGACTTACAGGCGCTGGCGTCGATTGATATGCAAAATACTAAAGTAAATACCTTGAGGCAACAAGTTAAATAGCTTCACATTAAATGGCCAAGATTTGATAAATCTAAACCATTTCACATTCAAAATAAATATTCATTATTTGATAATAAATTCTGAGAGCTCAATGTTCCACAAACGAAACAAACAATGAAAATTTCAGTGTCTCAAAAGAAAAAAAAAGTATTTGCTTTCTTTGCTTCGTAACAAATTATCCCGACTGCCTAGAATAGTATATACACCATGGTGGTGAAGACTATTATTATTGACAGAGCGAAATAGGGTGCGAGGCTTATTATATGTCTTCACCACCGTAGTGTAAATACAATTTTACTAGCCAAATTTAAGACAAAAATTGAAAGTATTCCAATGCTGAAATATTACTTACCAAAGGATCTTTAATGGGAAAACGGGAACTTCTTCATTGTTACTATTACACACAGCAATAAAATACCATTATTCCTATAGATTATAATTACCAATATTAAGTGCAACGAATTAACGAAACCAATTACACGACCACATTCAAAAATTTCACAAAACGTGGGTTATGTCCCACTTTGAACACATGCGCAATCGGAGAAAAAATTACAGCGGTTTTGCGTTCACAACAAAACACCTTGAGTGTAAGAGTTCTACACCACAACGTTCACAAACGCACCACGAGAAGTGTTTACCCCGTCGCCTGACTGAAAAGTACACTTTCTGTTTTCGCTCCTTAGATTATGAACGTACTCCTTATGTCATCACCCTTTTTTGATTCAGCGCGAATTTTTGTTGAACTACTATCTCTGGATTCTAAAAATATTTGAATTTGTCCATTATTGACGAGGTTAACGATAAAAAAATTATTAACCACCAATAAAGAAATTCAACACCTCAGTTGGCTAGAAGAAGCAATAATTGTCAATTCCAAAGCTAGTAGCGGAAAACCAAATGATCTCTTGTTCCAAACCCTCCGCTTGACGTAACTGACTAAGAGGTTGAAGTGAGAGAATAATAATTTCAATCCTGCCTATTACTTAATTTTGAATAATTATGTTTAATAGGAACTCGAAAAGTTTATGATATCTTTTATTAATTCTTCGTGTTGTATGACTTCTGCAGAAAATTCATTATATTGTAGGTATATCCAACAACGTTACAATTTATAACGATTTTTATTAAGAATTATGATGATAATCGACGGATTGCAATATATCTGGATTACAAACATACAAGGTTATTGAAAAAATGTCAATTATTTGATGAAAGCATAATGAACTTCGTTTGATTGCAAAGGAAAATCTATTTCCGGAAAATAATACAACACCTGCGCTATAAACCATCGGTACTCGATTTTTTGTCTAAAGTGCAAACACTACAAGTTGTAGATTAAGTAAAGTCAACTAAAACATTAAAAACTGCCTCAACGCAAGAAGTTAATACCTAAATTGAATAGCTCATGAAAACAATACCAATTAATATTTAATTAAAAAATTGTCACTGTTTGGAAACTTAATCCAGTAAAACAAATAAATTGAGAAAAATTCATGCTGATATTTACAAAGTTATAAACAAACAAAAATAAAAATGGTATTAAGTTTTTTAACAATATCTCGGGAAGAATGAACTTTTCAGAAATGAAAAAATATTCTCGAAGAGGAGAAAACTCCATGCCCCTTATTTATAAGTAATTTTAATTTAACACTGAAAATACTTCTCTATGAGTAAGTCACATTAAATAATTTTTTTAATTAATTTTGGTTTATTCCGTACACTTGAAAGAATTCATTGCCGATAGAAAAAAGTTCTTGAAATTTTCAACAAGTTGAGCAATTGATAATTAACAAACTTTCAGAAGTCTGAAAAACTCAATTTATTCGTTCGTGCTGTTTTTGCTCATTCAAATTCATACTTTCATGACGTGATCTTTTTTAAGTATGTTTATAGGAAGGGCCAAAAGCGAAACATGTTTCCGAAAATAATAAAAAAAATTTCACTTACATTGAAGAAAATTCGAGAAAATGTTTAACAATTCCCTAAATTGTTGAAAAATCAACCTTTTTCCGACGGCTATGAATTTTTTGAAGTGTCAAGAATACACCATAATTTTTTCAAATTGAAAATTATTTAATGAGACCTGCTTGGTTTTGACGAGGCAGATGCATACCAAAAATTACTCGTCTATACACCTATTTTCACTGTTAAATTGAAATTATAAATAATGGACGAAGAAATCCGGGAGTTGGTACTTTTTATTGGAAATTTCTTCCTTTATAAGAATCGTTTAATTTCTTGAACATTTATTCTCTCCTAGTCACTGGAAAAAGAATTGAAATAAATCAATAAAAAAGTAGCTTCACAACTTATCTTTCCTAAAAAAATTGAAGAAATAGGCTGGCAATAATTCGAATAAAATATCTTCAGCAACAAATACAAAAATTTCTTCCTAAACGGAATGTAATGCTGTTTATATTGGTCAAACTATTCGAAATTTTGAAATTAGACACAATGAACACTTACGATCATACAGATTAAAACTACCATGTAAATCACATTACGCCAAACATATGCTTTACACCAAACATTCATTAACACCTAACACAGAACTAGAAGTTCTGCATATTTGTGATAAGAAACAAAAACTAGATTTCTTTGCAGAATTAGAAATTAGAAAACACCGTGAATTCGTCAATGAGCTGATAAATCTAGGGACCAAAAATTATTTTATCATTAGTTAATCTTGACAAAGGTAGCTGGAACGATACCGAAACGTCGAAATAAAAAAATAAAAAACATTATTGTAGTTTCATTCCCAAAGGATAAGAGAAAAAATAATAAATAATGCCACAAGGAACTTACAGAATATACTCCTATATTAAATTGTCTTCATAAGTAACAATTGTAAAGATCAGCAGATACAGTTTTCCTTGGTTTCCTATATCATATACTGATCTTAAATGAGGAAATTATATCCCTTATATTCCAATAAGGCTAATCCTAACTGAGGTTTAATTGTAATATCATATCTTCTTCTTCTTTCCATTCATATATATAAAGTAAATTTCAAGATACTATTATGATGATAAGGTACTATTTTGTCTAACCAAAATATTAAACACCAAGTAGGCATAGATATCTGTCATTCTAACGATGATATTTTAAATATCGTAATAATTATCAATTTTTTTATTGAAGTGGAGTTTTAGAAACTTTTAGTTCATTTAAAATAGTGATATTAGTAGATTACACAAAGTAAGGGTCCAGGCAGTAAATTCATCTTTATTTGTTTATTACTTATAAAATTTTGTATGTCCTAATAAACTAATAAATGTCGAATAAATTTCGAATCTCATATGCAAAAGCACGTATTTTTAGTAGCAGTATCTCCATTTTTCACCATTTTCAACTGTTCATGTCACACCACAATGAATTTTTGAGGTTTTTCTTAAGAACTCTAAATGAGAATATGAAAAAATAGTCTTTTGATTTAATTGGAATTTTCAATTTATCATTGAACATTTTATGTAGTGATTTTAGTGTATAATAATTTAAAAACTATGCCTTCCTTTTATTTATTGTTATTGATTTGTGGTAAAAATTACAGCAATAAATTAAAGCCTTTGATATTATCATGTAGAGACCACCGAGCTGAAACAAACGGTTGGCATTCTGATTCGGATAATTAATAAAATTTAAACATTGATCATTAGGTATCATTAATTCCATCAAAGTTAAATATTTGATAGGTATTGAGTTAATTTGTTTTCCTTGTGTTATGCCAGTTTAATAATTAAAGTTTATGTCCTTTTTCTTGCTGGATTCAGTACGTTTTGATTAGTGAGAAATGAAATAAATGAGTAATTTATTTAACGAATAAAATTTAATTTTATGCTATATCTGTATCTGTAGATTATAGAGAGGGTGAATTTAGGCCACATGTTATCCATTGTACGTCCTTTCGAGGAGTTGTCCTCCTAGGTCATTGTCAATCCTGGCCCTTTCAGGTAGGTGGACAGGTCACTAGAAGACATCTCTTTAACGTCGGCAGATGTAGGCCAAGTCTCCCGAAAACACACAGTCTCTGGACACTCGCATAGAACATGACATGACATGACAATTTTGTCTTCGGAGGTATTTCATTAGGATCGCCTAGGGGGATCCTGGCAAAATTGCATCTCTGGATTGGCTAGTTTCGCAATTGTCGAAGTCGTCAAGCCGCAGGTGTCGCTGGTTTATCTTACAACGATCAAAGAATAACCCCAACATCAACGGCGCAGTCATCCAGGAAGAAGATCTACATGTCACATATCATGAAATTGAAGCATCCATCGGCAGATCAAAGACCACTATTCAGATAAATTTAAATGAAGAATTATTAGTAAAAAATTACTTTCTTGTTGGATACCGCATCTGTAAACGGGAGAAAAGAAAAAGCAATTAGAGTCAATTGGTGTGGAAAAACCGGCTTAACGAAGAAAACTTGAAAAATATGTACTGTATTGTCAGTGGTGATGAGCCCGAAAATAAACGTAGGTTGGCTGCTTGGGTGTTCTAAAATGAACCAAAAAGATGGTGGCGACGATTTGTCTCAAAAGCGGGTCATGCAGCAAGATCAAATAACTGTTACTCATGATTGGTATATATCCATTTATTTGCCGAAAATAAACAATCCCTTAAGATGAATAAACATCCACCAAAACAATCTTCCATAAAGTACCGATCTAAGTCCTATCGACTTATTATTTTCCCAAAACTTAGAATGAACTCCGTTGGCAAGGGCTCTAGTCCCCATTAGATTAGACGCCAACAAAAAGTCTATCTTAAATGTACCAACAAATAACTGCATCAAGAATTGCTTCCAAAGGGTGCTAAAATACATTTATTTCCGTGGAGAATATTTTGGAACACAATACGATAGTGTTCAATAGTTATTTACAATTTTTTTGTACCTCTACATAGTATGCAACATATAATATTTAATGCTCCACGCTATTTTAGCTTATCGGCCTCACTCCACAGCTTCTTATTATGGATCCTAACTACTAGACATTCTTTTTTTCTGTAATGTCTTCATCCTTCAGTTTAATCACAACAGATTTTCAACGGTAGACCTTTTAACTATTATTGATTGAAATATTTTAAAATCTCAACTTTGCATATGATCAAATTTCCTCTTACCGCAGTGCTCAATAAAATAAAATGTATAAACATAATAATTTTTCCATTAGGGATAAATCGCTAATATCTAAGTATGAAGCTTACTTAAAATGTTATATATAGTTTGCTCAACCATCCTTTGCCCTTACGTCATAATCGGGGACGTATTCTGCTGTTTTACGTATGTCTTATATTAGTTGATTGTTATTTTACACTCAACCTCAACTGAACTGTCAAAAGTAACAAATAAAATTTATCTCGACCTTAGATAAGAAATACGTTAATGACGTCTTAAGTTCGTCTCATCCATTTCATGAATGAGAGAGCAAGCTGGACAATGTATGATGTAACGGAAAAGGATGGTTGAACAAACTCTACCAAAAATAGTATATTTATACTTTTCGAAATTATGTAATCAGCGAAATAATGATAAATTTAATAGTTCGCAGCTTCAATTGCTATGATTATAATTGCATTTTAGTAATCCCATTGTTCTCTATATGCTAAGTGTTTAATCCACTTTTAATTATATTTTAATTTATTATTCTCCATGTTCAGATATTCAATCATATTCTGCTATATATTTCAATTTAGGTTTCTGTTTTCTCTATACCTATTTGCATTTGAAATTAACAAAGTATTTATTCTAGAATCAATACCGATAGCATATCTCATCACGTTCAGTCTAGGACACGAAAATAAATGTTCGGCTGTTAGCTGGCAGTTGCAGAAATTACAAATTGGTCCATGTTCACCAATTAACATATGGGAATGTGAAAGCCTATTCTTACGCGACTGAGAATAATTTGTCTTCGTCAGATATAGTGGTCACTTCAATTTCGTTACATATGTGTTAATGATTCAAAGCTGGCTATTATATAGGGCCGTCGGTTTTTCCAAATAGTCAGCTTTGACCTGTTATATTACTGTCGTCTACTGGGACAGCCATCCTTATGTCTATAGGTAAGAAGTATGCATCTTCTGCTGCTATATCTGCATTTTCATTTCCATCTATTTAACTGTGTCCAGTCCAGGGTCCCACATTGAGATTTACCTGGATTATTTAAGTGTTTGGTTAGTAATGTATGTATATGGTGTGATATTCACTCACTTACGTACTTCTACTTAGTTCCTGAGGAAAGTCTCAGAGACTCGTAGATCCTGTCCTACTTACTTAAATAAATGTCCCTCTTCTATCCAATAATCTCCTAGGTGCTGTGCCCTAGGATACAGAATTCTTGTACAATTCGCAAGTATGTGGATGGAGGTTTCTTCTTCCATGTCACAGAATCTACATTCTTTTTCCTCCACTATTTTGAGTTTTTTCAGGTGCCCATTTAGGCGACAATGTCCCGTTAGGATCCCTGTTGAAACTCTTAGGGTAGTGTTGCTTTGTGTGTGGTTGAGTCAAGAATATTTTTTGTATATCCAGTACTGGAAAAGTATATTCTGTAACAAGGCTGGAATGAAAATTTGAGGCGAGTGGAAAGGTCTGAGCTATGAACCAGTGTTAGACTATTATAATAGTATATTAAGTACAAAGTGTCAAAAACGTTACTTCAGTCACGAGTGCCTTATGAAACGAGATGTTTTTGACACAAGGTGCTTACCATACTTTTTATATGCCCTCTGGAAAAACAAAACATAATTATATTATTTATTATTTCAATTATATTCACAATATGACAGACAATGACTGACGTTTCATTGAAAAATCAAATGACACAGAACTACAAAATTATCACGGAATATTAAATATAAATTACAGAAGATAAACTTGATGTGACGTTTTAGAAACCGAAGAAAAACGAGATGTGATTTTCCACACTTGAAGTGACGTTTCACGAATGACTAACCCGTGTTTTAGATGCGATTTTAGTGACGGTAGTAGAAAAATATAGTCCAAGATCCCAGAGTGATTAGACATAACTTATTTTCAAATAGATGAAATATTAGGTTCTCAGTAGCATCTCGTCTGCTTTGAATACCTGTGTTTGTGGAGGATAAGAGTTACTTCACTTAAATTTGTGATTTTTATACATGTTTTGTAGAATAATTTTCTAGAGTAGTATCATAAGTGTCAGACACTTTCCGTGGACCAAAACTTTTGTCAGGCGCTTTACAGCTCCACAAAAAATAAACTTCATTTATTTTTACATGTCTGACTTTCAAATCTGTTATCAAGGCAACTATCACTAAGTTATATTTTGTTAGTCAGACCAATTGTAATGACCGAACAGCCCCTGAACATAAACATTATCAGCCGGCAGTATGAGTGCGAGAGCACTATGAATGCGTTTGAGAGTGAGTGAGGCGTCTATAGTAACTTGTTTCCACTTCTCTTATATTAACTCACAATGTCTCAGTATATTGTGTATGTGCCCTACATGCACAACGTATAGTATTCAGTAAAGATCGGATCTGTTAGAGCACATATAAGTAATAGTTGCCTAGATAACATATTTGAAAGTCAGACATGTGAAAATAAATAAAGTTTATTTATTTTTTGTGGAGCTTTAAAGCGTCTGACAAAAGTTTTGGTCCATGGAAAGTGTCTAACACTGACGATACTACTCTAGAGTATTATTCTACAATACATATATGAAAATCAGACATATAAATTTAAGTAAAGTAACTCTTATTTTTAGTTATCTTTCTCACCTGATACCTGCCAAGGTGCCCTTAAGCTAGCTCCACAAACACACAGGTATTCAAAGCACACATTTGAAAATAAGTTATGTCTTATCGTTCTGGGATCCTACTCTAATAAATTTACATTGCATATGGATAGAGGTGTTGCAGAATAATTCTTCAATCTTGAGAGAGAGAGAGAGAGAGAGAG
>CAJUYH010007486.1:0-17477 GCA_910591685.1 Galerucella tenella | reverse complement strand
CAGAAACCATGCCGGTTAGCGCTATGGAATTTTTTAATTTAGCGGCGAAGATAATTCCCAACGAATTCGATGGTTCCATAGAGAAATTTCCATCTTTTTTAGACGCATTAGAATTGCTAAAATGTAACACCGGGGATCATATGGGTAACGCCGTTGCTTTTATTAAGACTCGTCTAATAGGTAAAGCTCGTGTTTTAATAACAGCCGAAAATAATATTGACGATATCATAACAGCGCTTAAAAATGGAATTAGAGGCGAAAGTTCTAGTTCGCTTGCTACTAAAATGTTAAATTTTAAACAAATTTCTCGGGATACTGTAAGTTATGCCACGGAAATCGAGCGTTTGGCAGAAAAATTAAAAAGATCGTATATTAGCGAAGGAGTACCTGTTCAAGTTGCGGAAAAATACAGCACAGAAACAACTGTCAAAGCCTTAAGCAAAAACGCTAGTTCGGAAAAAACTAGGTGGATAGTGGAAGCAGGCACCTTCACTAATGTACAAGAAGTTATTACCAAATTTATAAACTCAAACTCACAAGGTTCGGAGGCTAATGTTTTAAATTTTAGATCAACTAGGAATCTTAATAACGGTTTTAGGGGTAAACGACACTACAACAATTATAATAGCTATAATAATAGAAATAATTTTGTTAATCAGCGAGACCCACAAACATACAGTCGCGGTTCCGCAAATTTCAGTAGGGGCAATAGATTTAGAGGGAACTATTTTAGAGGCGGAAATAATCATCAGCGTGTAAGAATATGTGGTACTAATCAGGAGTCGGGAAACCTTCCCGACCCCCAACAGCAGTTGGGGGAAATATAAATGCTAAAATATTTAACCTTGACCTATCACTTTCGAATTTTGTGATCCTTTACACTAAAATGGCATGTTCGGAATGTACATTTATAGTCGATACAGGCGCTGATATATCAATTTTTAAAAAGGGTAAAATCATACCAAATCAAAAAATAAATTCATTGAATCCCATAAAAATTAAAGGAATAACCAGCGGCCTTACTTCTTCTCTAGGATTAACCAGGACGGATATTGCAATAGATAATTTTACACTAAATCATTCATTTCATGTCGTAAACGACGATTTTCCTATACCAGCCGATGCTATCTTGGGTAGAGATTTCATATCTAAATATAAATGTACGTTAAACTATTCATTCTGGACCATGTCAATTATGGTCGCCTCAGGGTACATAACAATTCCAATACTTAACAGCCCTGAAGAAAATACTTTAACTGTTCCACCAAGGTGCGAAGTAATTCGGAAAATTAACCACCTCAAAAGTGTAAAAAATGACTCTTTGGTAAACAATCAAGAGCTACAGCCAGGTGTATTTTTAGCTAGAAGTATAATATCAAAAGATAATCCTTATGTGCGGATTCTGAACACAACATTCGAAAGTGTAGTCATAAGAAATCCAAATATTGAGACAACAGATCTCAATCAGTTTGATATCTATGATATAAAAACCCAATCCGAAAATAGAAACGAATCTTTAGTAAAATCTTTGGATCAAAACATACCAGAATTTGTAAAAAAGGATGTACTTGATCTTTGCAAAGATTTCTCAGACGTATTCGCCTTGAAGACAGACAAAATTACTGCAAATAATTTTTACAAACAAAAATTAAAGGTAAAAGATTGCACCCCTAGTTATGTAAAAAATTATCGTATACCATATTCACAAAAACAAGAAATAAATACGCAAGTTCGAAAGATGCTGGAAAATGATATAATTGAACCTTCCTTTTCTGAATATAACAGCCCAGTTCTTTTAGTACCGCGACGATCAGTGGACGGGCAAAAATCTTGGCGGTTAGTTATCGATTTTCGTCAAATAAACAAGAAACTAGTTCCGGACAAATTCCCGATAGCCCGGATCGATGAGGTTCTCGATCAGCTTGGCAGGTCCAAGTGGTTCTCAGTTGTCGACCTAATATCAGGATTTCATCAGATACCCCTAGATGAAGATTCGCGCGACATTACATCGTTTACCGCGGATTCCGGATCTTACCGTTTTAAAAGACTACCCTTTGGACTAAACGTCAGCCCAAACAGCTTCGCGAGAATGATGTCCTTAGCTTTCGCTGGTATTACACCCGAAAGGGCATTTTTGTATATGGATGACCTTATAGTCATTGGATGTTCCGAAAAACACCATCTCAGAAATCTGAAAAGCGTATTTGAAACATGTAGGAAATTTAATCTAAAACTTAATCCCGAAAAATGTAAATTTTTTAAAAGGGAAGTCACATATTTGGGTCATAAGATCACAGATAAAGGGATTCTACCCGACGATAGCAAATATGATACTATAAATAAATATCCAGTACCTATTAACGCTGACGAAGTAAAAAGATTTGTAGCATTTTGTAATTATTACCGCCGTTTTATTCCCAATTTTGCAGCTATAACCCAACCACTAAATAAATTAACAAGGAAAAACACCGAATTCGTGTGGACATCAGAATGCGGAAAATCTTTTAATACCTTAAAAAACGCTTTGATCAGCCCACAAATACTTCAATACCCAGATTTCTCTAAGCAATTCGTTTTAATTACAGACGCATCCAATTTTGCTTGTAGTGGTGTTTTGTGTCAAAACTTCGACGGTGTTGAACTTCCAGTGGCGTATGCTTCCCGTACATTCACTAAAAGTGAATTAAATAAACCGATAATATTGAAGGAATTATTAGCTATACATTGGGCAATAAAATATTTTAAATGTTATTTATACGGATCTCAAAAATTTTTGGTAAAAAGCGATCACAAACCTCTTCAATATTTATTTTCTATGAAAGATCCTTCTTCCAAATTAACTAGGATAAGACTAGATCTGGAAGAGTATAATTTTGATATAGAATATATAAAAGGTTCTGACAATGTTGCAGACGCATTGTCAAGAATAAGTATTAACGACCTAAAAGATATTCAAAATACAAATTGTCAAATTCTTGCAGTAACAAGGTCAATGTCTAAAAAACAGTCACGTCATAGTGATGAAGTATTAAAAGATAAAGTAAATCCAAATTGTAGAGTATTTGAAGCTCTTAACGGAACAGATGTTCAAAAATTACCTAAATTGGTATTTGAAATGAAACCTACACATCTAAGGATGAGTGTATGGTTCAAAAAGAAAATAAGCGCGCAAGAAGTATTACCAGTTGTAAATGGCAATATTGACTTAGGTCAAATATTGTCTCGGTTAGACAAAATAGCTGGCAATGGTAATCTTATTAAATTAAAGCTATATACTAGCGATATAATTTTTAAAAAGTGCACTATAAAAGAATTCAAGAGTAAAGGAAATGAGTTATGTAAAAGAGTTACTATTTATTTATGCGAATCACCTAGATTGATAACAGAAAAAAAAGAGAAAAATGAACTTATGTCCAAATATCACGATAATCCCCTCTTAGGAGGACATTGTGGTCAAAAAAGGCTACTTAAAAAATTGAAGTCGGCCTACAGATGGCGTAACATGTCACGTGATGTAGCTAATTACGTGAGAAAATGCCATAAATGCAAAATAAACAAAGCAAAAATTAAACATCGCGAACCAATGATTATTACCCCAACCCCTCAACAAGCTTTCGATATTGTATGCATAGATACCATCGGGCCTTTTCAAAAATCAAATCGCGGCTATAGTTACGCTGTAACTATACAGTGTGAATTAACAAAATACATTGTAATAATACCAATACTGAACAAAGAAGCAGTAACTGTGGCGAAAGCAATCGTTGAACATTTTATTTTAATTTACGGTCCCATGAAGGAAATTAGAACCGACATGGGACTAGAATACAAAAACGAATTAATTTCTAACATCTCAAAACTACTTTCAATAAAACATAGTATTTCAACTGCCTATCATAGTCAAACTATAGGTGGGTGTGAGCGTAATCATAGGGTTTTTAACGAATATGTTCGCATATATATTAATGAATCACTAACCGATTGGGATACTTGGACAGCTTACTATGCGTTTTGTTATAACACAACCCCAAGTAGCTACCATAATTACACGCCCTTCGAATTAGTCTTTGGGAGGAATGTAAATATTCCCGGAACTCTAATGGGTTCTAGCATTGATCCTCTGTATAATTTGGACGCTTATGATCAGGAGGTACGCTACAGACTACAAGTGGCTCATAAAAGGGCTAAAGAGCATCTAGAAAAAACCAAAAGGGAGCGTAAAGTTAAATATGATGTCGGTACCGATGAGTTAATACTACAACATGGTGATCTTGTTACTCTGACGAATGAAAACAGGAGTAAATTCGAAAAACTCTATAATGGTCCCTTTACGGTAATTTCCACAAATGGCCCAAATTGCGTTATTAGTAACTTTAAGGATAAAGAAGTGACTGTACACAAAAATCGATTACAAAAATACGCCTAAATAAACAATAATTGTATAGTTTTGTTATTTACCATTTTTCGTACGTTATAAGGGAGCTCCTGAAAAATTATGTATTTTTAGCTTATACTGTATAATTAATTTTAATTTCATTTCAGTCAATTTGTACATATCTATTGTCAGCAAAATATTACATTTAATCATGGTTCACTAGTTGAATATTTTTAAATATATTTTTGCGTTTATTGGAATTCACTTACTCTGCAAGTTTGTTGTTATTCTAAGGAATTTAGAAGAATCAAGTTTTCTAGTGCTCTGTCATTTGTTTATTCGTGATGAATAGCTTCTTAGGACAATGCCCTTCACAAGTGGCCATAGTGAAGGTCATTCTCCTCAAAGGGGGAAGGTGTAACGTCTTTTGTTTACATTAGAGTTCAATAGTAGTTTTTACGCAACAGTTGAACCAACTGTATTAGTAATTTCAAATTACATAGAAATCGCTGACTCTAACTAGCTTGCAGAATATACTTATTGTTTTGTCTATTAAAATATATGAATTGCTTTCATGACATTATTAGTATGTTAATTGATTCATTCTATTCTTTTCTAATGAAAAATAAACTAGTAACGAATTCGGTCTCTGGAGTTTTAATTATATAATAGTTGCCGAATAATTATCGATATCCTGAACTTCCATTACAATACTATGTACTGACAAAAGTGAATCAGAACTATTCTATGTCCATAAAAAGTCAATAGCGAATGGCACTTAACAAGACAGAACTAGTCTATGTCCAAGATTTTATTCGCGCCGACCAACGAAAAGCACCTTGTGGCAGTTGAACTAGTTCTGCGTCAAGATGAAATCTATGTAAGGACATAGTCTTTTTCAACAATCGGCATTTTTCGGATCTTCCCGTCGGCTTGGACATGAAATATTTCTGCACCAGAAAGAGCAGCCCTTGAAGTACACTTAAAATAGAAAAACCGAAAATTGAGAATTTTGGACATGGGATAGTTCTGCCCCAAGGGGACGAAAAGTAACTAAATATTACGACATAGTCTTTTTATCGTAAATAAACCATACAACTTATTACCCAAACAAACAAATATATTCATTCTTTTTTTAATTTCTTGGGAAATTAAACCACAACATTTTTGAATTCTTTATTTCAACGTTTCGGTAGCGTTCCAGCTACCGTTGTCAAGAAATAAATACAGTAAGCCACCACATTTTTATGGTCTGCCAAAAATTCATAAACAAAACATACCATTGAGACCAATTTGTAGCACTATTAATTCCCCATGCATTAAACTATCGAATCTTATATTGAAAATTATTGAACCCCTCGCGGGACAGACAAATTCATACATCAGAAATAGCAATCATTTTATAGAAAAGCTATCAGATTTGATTTTCAACAAAAATTATTATTTGATCAGTTTTGATGTAGTTAGTCTCTTCACGAATGTACCGGTACAAAAAACAATAGAACTTGTCCAATCAAAATTAGAAATTAATCAGACCCTTACAGAAAGAACCAAATTGAGCGTAACAGCAATAATAGAATTATTAAAATTATGTATAACAAAAACATATTTTCAATTCAATAATGATTTTTATGATCATAATTTGGTCTTGCCATGGGCTCTTGTCTCTCACCAATTTTGTCGAATATTTACATGGAACATTTTGAAGCCGAAATAGTAAATAATCAAAAATTAAAACCAATTGTCTGGTGGAGATATGTAGACGACATCTTCGCAATATGGCCTCATGATTTAATATCTCTTAATGATTTAAAAAAAAATATAAATGAAGGAGAGGAATCTATAAAATTTGAAATTGAAATTAACAATTTTTTGCCATTTTTAGATGTTCTTATTAATAAAACATCTACAGGGTATGAAACGAGTGTATACCGCAAACCAACACACACTAATAGATATTTGAATTTTGACTCTAATCATTCTATAAGCGTTAAAAAAGGGATAGTAAAATCTTTATACGATAGGGCCGGAATCATTTGTTCTAGTGATGATCAATTTACAAAGGAGAAAACTTTTTTAAAAGATGTTTTAAATAACAATAATTACCCTGCAGAATTTGTAAATAAGGAGATTAAGCATATAGAGAGGGGCTCATTGTTAATACCCCATAACAATAATATTAATAATTCAACTAATATAATTTTTAGAAACTTGACAATACCGTATGTTAAGGGTTTGTCAGAAAGAATTAAAAACATTGGTAACCAATTCAATATTAGAACTAGTTTTAAATCGAATAATACATTGAGATCAATACTAACAAAAACGAAACCAAAGAATGAGGAACAATCTTCAAAAAACTGCATATATCAAATAACATGTGAATGCGACAAATTTTATTTAGGTGAAACATCTAGACCATTGAAAGTACGAATAAACGAACACAAAAAATATATCAAAGATAGGGAATTCTTTAAGTCAGCTATTTGCAAACATGCTTGGGAAGAGGGTCATCAAATTCAATGGGATGCATCAAAAATAATATTAAAAGAACCCAATAATAAAAGACGGAAAATCAAAGAAAGTGCTTCAATACAACTAAATGCAGATAAATGTGTAGCTAGTATTTCAGCCGAATGTAGTCAAATTTGGTTACCAATGTTAGAAAGAGAAATTTCCAATAATCAATTACCTGCGTTATCAGGATAGCATCATAAGTTTTTATCCAGGTTTTCTCATGATTTATAATTTGAATAGTTGTTAATCGATACCTACACATTTCAATACACAAAAATCACAAGACTGAGTATACATATTTCAAAAACTTAAATATTCATACACAAAAAAACTATCAAGAAACGCGTTTTATTAACAACATTTCCAATATAAGCGAGAAAAAAAAAACGCGCTATGCCAATAAAAACCGTTCCTGGAACGTGCACTTCACTGGATTCCATTTCTAGTAGACTGTCATATCGTCGGAATGTCATAAAATGAAATATTTCATTTCACATTTTGCCACAGATATGATCTACTATGAATGGACCTTAATAAACATTTGATAAGAAAATTTTGCAGTCTTAAACTTCAAAATAATTTTTGATTGTCTAGTTGTCAAATTTTAAAAAATTAATATAAAAAACTAATTTCTACTTATTTTTTCTTGACAACGGTAGTTGGAACGCTACCGAAACGTTGAAATAAAGAATTTAAAAACATTGTGGTTTAATTTCCCAAGAAATTAAAAAAAGAATGAAAAAACAAATATATTATTATACTCGTATAATTAAAAGTACAAAAATAAATATAAAATAATTTTATAAAAATATTGTGGGTTGAGAACAATTTGCATATTCTTTTAATGGGCGACATTCTTTTCCCAAAGGATCTCTTGAATTTTCGGATTAAATTTGGTAGGAGAAATATAAAACGGTCAGTTTTGCAGAACTGACCTTTCTTCGAAAATCGCGTATGTCGCAATCTTCTAGTTACTGTTAGCAGCTGTATGTGTAGTGTTTTCAAAAATGGCAATAACTAAAGTGAGTCTCTTTTATTCAAGATATTAATATTAATTGAAAGGAATGAAAATATATACAGGGTGAATCACGACTAACGGGTCGGAGGTTTATGGCGAAACGGTAGGAAATTTGAAATGTTTGTCACCTTAGTAGTTTGTATATCCATATAGGCTACATTTCAAAATTATTTTGAAATATACAGGATGTCCCAATAAAGTGTGGCGTATCAAAGTTATATTTTTTCTCATGGAACACCCTATATTTGATAACATTTTCTGATTGTACTCAAAAAATAAAGTAATGTTTCATAATGGTTCCCTATACCTGAATACAGAGGGTTCCGAGTTATGCTGACTTTTTTAAAAATGTGAACATTTCGAAAAAAATTAATAACTCATTGATATAATAAATTTTAGCCAATTTTCTCTCACAGCTCAAGAGTCGGACATTCGTTGAATGTATTCCACGATTGAGTACCAAACATCTCTTTACAGGGTGTTCAGAATTATCGGTTGAATTATTAGATCATTAAATGTGTAATAACGGGCTTATTTTAAATAGAACACCCTGTATTTTGATCATTCACCATATTCAAAAAAATGTCCTCTTTCCAATGGTATAAGGGTGTCCTATACCTAGGTATTATACTTTTCGTGTAATTCACAATTTTCTTGAATCATATGGTAAATCGATTTTAAAACAAAAAATTTTTACATAATCTAGTCGGTATCTAACTTAATGTCATTTTATGACATTTCTCAGTTAATCCTTTAAGCGATATTGTGTTAGTTTCAAATTTTATTGTTACCAAAAATGAAGCAGTGTCCTTTAAACGAAAGAGTCGACATGATACTTTGCATTGGGGAATGTTCAGAAAATTGTCTCCTAGCATCTAGAGTTTATGCTCAAAAGTACCCTAATAGAATTCACCCAAAAAAGGAAATTTTCGAAAGACTGCTTAATAGATTTCGTGATACTGGTAGCGTTGCATACGAGAAGTTGAACAAAACTAAAACAGTTACTGGCGACGACGCCAACGAATTTGAAGTACTGCTGTCGGTTACGGAAAATCCTAATACCAGTTCTAGAAAAATTTCAAAAGAAATTGGAATAAGTCAAATGAGTGTATGTAGAATACTCAAGGAAAATCGCTACCATCCGTATCATATCCAACTACACCAGCAGATGACACAACAAGATTACGATAAACGTTTAAATTTTTGTTTATGGACTGTGGATAAAGTTGGAGAAGATCCTGATTTTTGTAATTATGTTCTGTTTACTGACGAATCAACATTCCACAATAATGGGTTAGTGAATAGACATAATTTTCATTATTACGATACAGCAAACAAACATTTATTCCGTACTGTTGATCGCCAACACCGATGGAGTGTAAACGTTTGGGGAGGTATTGTGGGCGAGTATGTTATCGGCCCATATTTTTTTGACGGACACCTGGATGGAAGAAAATTTTTGAGTTTTTTGAAAAAAGACTTCTGGATCCTTCTCGAAAATCTTCCACTCAGCATACGGAAGAAAATGTGGCTACAATTGGACGGAGATCCTGCTCACTTTTCTACATCAATAAAAAATTCAGGAATAAATGGATAGGTAGAGGCGGTCCTTATAATTGGCCAGCTAGGTCACCAGAATTGACCAAGAATTGACTCCAGACGATATGAAATTGAGAATTTCGAACGCTTTCGCGTCTATAACACCCCAAATGTTAAATAATGTAGGTAAAACGTTAGAAGCTAGAATCACGTGTTGCATTGCACAAGATGGCAAGCATTTTGAGCATCCATTATAGGAATTTTAACTTTTTTGATTCTAATAATTTGTTGTTGTTCGTTTTGTAGTATTTATGTATTTGCTCTAATAAAAATTTGTTTTTGTTTTATTATGTACTCAAAAATTTATATCAGTAAAAAAAATTGGTGTACCTTAGAAATTACAAGTGTACATATTCATTAGCAGCTTCACTGTTTCTATTACAGATCATCAGTTCAAAATTGAAGAGAATTGCAGATGTTTTAGAATCGAATTAGCATACAATTTAAGAAAATTGTGAATTACACGAAAAGTATAATACCTAGGTATGGGACACCCTTATACCATTCGAAAGAGGACATTTTTTTGAATATGGTGAATGATCAAAATACAGGGTGTTCCATTTAAAATAAGCCCGTTATTACACATTTAATGATCTAATAATTCAACCGATAATTCTGAACACCCTGTGAAAAGATGTTTGGTACTCAATCGTGGACTACATTCAACTAATGTCCGACTCTTGAGCTGTGAGAGAAAATTGGCTAAAATTTATTATATCAATGAGTTATTAATTTTTTTCGAAATGTTCACATTTTTAAAAAAGTCAGCATAACTCGGAACCCTCTGTATTTAGGTATAGGAAACCATCATGAAACATTACTTTATTTTTTGAGTACAATCAGAAAATGTTATCAAATATAGGGTGTTCCATAAGAAAAAATATAACTTTGATACGCCACACTTTATTGGGACATCCTGTATATTTCAAAATAATTTTAAAATGTAGCCTATATGGATATACAAACTACTAAGGTGACAAACATTTCAATTTTCCTACTGTTTCGCCATAAACCTCCGTCCCGTTAGTCGTGATTCACCCTGTATATCTGAAACTGGTTTATTTCTAAAAAATATATAAAAGTGAATTTGGAACAAATATAAACGAATTATTTTCAATTTAAATATTTGATTCGTAAAAAATTAATTTAAAATACGTTAATACAGTTTTCCTTTAACCTTGTTAGTTTCAATTGTGCCATTTTCTTCTTCTTGTTTTTCGAACTAAGACTTTTCTCTGCGACTTTTCACCTGAATTTTTAGATAAAATGTACTTGTTGACCTCAATAGAATTTTATATTTTCAAGATTTTCAACATTCTATCGCTATAAGACACTTTGCACATTTTTTTCAACAATAAATTCAAGTTTTCATTTGCGTGGGACAATAATACATAAAACACATTGATAACGTCCATTTTTTTGTCTTTAAAACTGTATTTCTTTATAAAAATTTGCGCATAAATCCAACTTTAAATTAAGTATTTATTATTTAAAGAAACAGAAATTTTCGATACAAAAAAAATTAGACACTATCTACTTAATTTTCAACTTGATGTTAAATTTACTCTCTTTAGGGTGGGTATTATAAAAGTATTTTGACATAAAACTAAAAGTTAACTTGTAGAATGACGTCACATGTTATAGTTAACTTCAAAATGGCGGAGTTAACTTTGTCGGGTGGAAGAAGTATCGATTAAAGTTAACTTTATGGAAAAACCAGGTTTGCGTGATTTGATAGTTGCTCTGTTCTGTCGGTTCTGTCAAGAATTTGGCATTTATAACCTTATTAATTATATTGTGTATATTTTGATTGCTTTTACTTTGTTTTCTTTGAATTTTGCAATGTTAACAAACGATATCTAAGATATTTTTGAATAACTTTTAACCGACGATAAAGAAGATGCCCTCGGCGACAAAGGATATTTAGGAATTGGCTGGACCATTTCACTTTGTGGAACGAAACAGAACTGCACCAATGATAGGAGGGATTCAATTTCCTCATTGGAAAAGATTATGGCTCGTCTATCCATTCAGACAGGAACAAATAAAATAAAAATTCGACACTGGGAATGAAATAACAAATACACCAAACAGACATATCAAAACTAGACCATAAAACTTAAGTCAAAATTCCTATGCCATAGAGAATATTTCTCTATACTCCAGGCCATTCTTATTTTTATTTTTCCTATTTTTTGAGGAAGAAAATTTTATAAAACTGACATTTTAAGACCTAAAGTTAACTTGACTGTTAAATTCAAAGTTAACTTCAAGACATGTTTATAATACCCGCCCTTAAACATATTAAAGTTAGACGTAGACACTATCTGTGAGAATTTGGAGGGTGGGTGACCCCACAGCACTTAGGCCACAATTGGACCATTGTGCATCCTTCTGAGATTCAGACTTCCTTCTAGCTCGTCATCCAGCATACTTGTTCGAAGTAGGCGATACCGTCGCCGGAAGTAATCTCCCTCATGCTGGCTTGTGTTAGCCTGTACCCACCGAATACAGAAAACCTAAATTGGGAGAGTGTCGGACATTCACAAAGAATGTGTTCGACAGTCTCATCTTCCTGTTCACATCCTCTACAAAGTAAAGGGTCAGACAGACCCAGGTTAAAATACCCGTGGCTGTCCGGAGGTTCTGTCTGTTCATAGTCACGTATTTTTTGGCTACTTTGCTGTCAGGACACTGCAGCAGTTCATTGGAAAGCCTGCAACCTTCTGCATCGTCCCATCTATCCTCTAACTTTCCAAGGAAGTGTTCCTTTATTGGGTCAATCATAGCTGACGCCGACAGACCAAGAGTTTTTGGGTGGCTGCTTTCCTGGCTAGTGAGTCGGCAATGTGGTTACCTTTCGATTTACTGTGCCCCTTGATCAAGCCTAGGGTTTGCATACTAACCAACATTACTAATAATTATTTCATTTTTAGACTTTCCTTCTCCTAATTTTATCCCACATCTTCTGTGCATCATCTTTGCCGCTAGTAAGTCATGTACCAAGAGATAGCATTCTTTTGGATTATACCAACTACAACAACTTCCATCCAGAAGGTGAAGGTACATATTCATTTGGTTACGAAATTGAAGATCCGGAAAGTAACAATATACAATTTCGAGACGAAGAACGACAATCAAATGGGACAATTGTTGGAAGCTATGGATGGGTCAAACCAGACGGTAATATTATAATGGTTAGGTATATTGCTGACCATAATGGGTATAGGTAAGTTCTATAAATTATCAAAAAATACATTTGAATATAATGGATGTAGTGTAAAATAGAGAGTGATAGTCAAAGAGATCAAGGAGGAAACAGAGAAAAAGGAAAGCACTGGAAATGAAAAAAGACAAAAAGGGGAGAGGGACCTAAACAACTGGGCGCGGTGAGTCAAAGATTGAATTAAAGGGCAAGAGAGAAAGCGGAAAACAGTGAATGAGGCATAGAGAGAAATACTAAAGGAGAGAAAGAGTGAGAATGATGAAGAAACTAATTAAAAATGAAGCGAATGGAACAATACTTTGTAGAACATTAACAGGTGTCATAATTTTTTTTATTTTTAGAGCAGAAGTTGAGAGTTCCGAAGGTCAAATCAAATTCTACGGACATCAAACGCCGAATAATGTTGAGCAGTCTACGAAATCTCCATCTATGATAAATGCTCTGATTTCTAAAAAGTTTTACAAACAACAACCGATTCACGAACAACGTTCTAGACCTATTGATAGGTATTACGTAAGCCAGAACCCAGTTTAAAATAAAGAAGCGATTATTTGACAAGAAAAATGAAAATTATGAAAAACTAAAAGCTTTTAACAATGAGGATAGCGTTTTTTTGAAAATATCGGTAGCAACATAAATAACATTAATCAAAATTAATGTTGATCTTAGATATTTACTACTTTGTTATTCTCTAACAAACTGGAAATGAATGTAAATAAGTTGTTTGGGGGGTACAACGAACTGGTTTAATGTAGGATGAACTTTGAATGATTCTTTTATGGTTTACGGAGTAGGTGAAACTGCATTCACCCATATAAGAATGAACCATAATAGGAAAACTCATAAAGCGACATTTTAAGATGTGAGATAATAAAATTATGGCTATGTTGAAAATAAAAAGATTAATATTGAATAAAGTAAGATCTGTTTAAAGAGAATTATGGTGCATTTTTCTTGTGTCGCTTAAATGATATTTTATTTATTTTTAAATGTTTTTTATACAATAATATCTTTCAAGCGGAAATTGAGCACCAAAATTCGTAAAAAAAGATGTAAACTTTATTTGGTATTGGCATAATGTTTATAAATATAAATGTGTGACGTAACATTAAGAGAGTGTAGAAAATTATCAAAATTTAACATATTTGTTTGTCGAGATCACTTTCACGTTAGATTTTCTTGAAAAAAAAAATTTGTAATTGTCTAAACTACTATGTATTTGTTGTATTGATTCAATTATTTTAGAGAAAGTCTTGCAGAAAAGCTTAATTTTCAGTGTCACTTATAGTATGTGAATGGGCTTACCATCTGTAACTTACCATTTTATTTCAAATTATAAACGTGGATAATAAAATGATATTTTTATCTTGTAAAAGGTGGTCAAGCAAGTTCAGACCATGATTCTAATTTTGTTTATATACAGATTGCGAAAAGTCTATTCGATCCATGCAATTCACACAAGTGCCACAAGGAAAATATGAGAAAAACACTTGAAAGAGAGAGAAGAATAATTGTGCGCAATCAGCTGTTGCCAAATGTATTTATCTGTAGAAGTTATTCCCAATTTTTGTCGGCAACAATGTTAAATACCAATAATTGTTAACGAAATCATGTATGGATTTTATTTATTGCAGATTGTAATTTGTCCATTTATTTTCTTGAACGTATCCGCCAAAATAAACAGTACCGAAAATAAAAATAAAAATTAATTTTTAATATCAGTAATGTAAGTGTTCAAAATGTTCACCATTTCGACGCAAACAAGCTTCATATCGATTTTGTAAGTCAATAAACATATTTATAAAAAGTGGTTGATGTAACTGCCGAAAAATATTCTTTCCCGTAGTTCGGCAATATTCGCCGGCGGATTTTCCGAGTGAAATATTTTGTCCTTCTTTATGCCCCAAATGTATGCGTCAGGTGGCGTCAGATCAGGTGAATGAGAAGGATATTCGAAGTCTGTTCCCCGAGAAATTATTCTATTATCGAAATGCTGACGGAGTAAGTCTAAGGTGCGCACCATCTTGTTGGAACCATTGTGTGCGAAACTGTAGATTTCGTGCACGGCAAAATTATTTAGATCTCTCACAAAAGGTATAATAATTTTCTCTCTATAACGCTCTTGGTTGACAGTAAGTGGATTCTGATTATCATCTTCAACGAAATAAGGACCAATCATTCCATGACCAGATACCGCGCACCAAACGGTAACTCGAAGACTGTGGAGTGGTTTCTCTACAATGACATCAGGACGTTCAAATCCAAGGAATCTGGTTGTTTGTTGATTAATATAGCCGCTAAGATGAACGTAACTCTCGTCTGAAAACCATATGTTTTTCAAAAATTCGGGATCTTCGTAAATTAAACTCAACATGCGACCACAGTAAATTTCTCTTGCACGTTTGTCCGCAGCATTTAGTCGTTGTCCAACTTGAATACGGTATGGATAACCACCAATTGATTTGAACATGCGACGTGAAGACGTTTCACTAATGTTGAGTTTACATGCAGTTCTTACAAGACTTCTTTGAGGTGATTGCATAACTTGGTTAAAAACACGTCCTTCATTTTCGTTAGTGCATACTGTTTTTCGACGACCTGAAGAACATTTACGTTGACACAATACACTACCAGTGCGACGAAATTTTTCAACAACAGCTAACATCACACTTTTACTAGGAGCTGCTTTATTAAATTTTTGTTGATATTTTATGGACACCTGTTAAGTTTGGACCATCATTACGACCTTTTCCGTATGAACGAAAATAATGCTCTACCAAAAAAACTTTTTCTTCCGTTGTTAGAACCATTTTTAAATCAAATTTGGCTGCAGCGTACTATTAATAATATATCAACTAATGACAATTAAGTCAAATATGACAAATCCATATTACATAAACAACTCCACAGCACTCTCTGTTTCGGTACTGTTTATTTTGGCGGATACCGTATATTAATTTATTCTTATTTGTGTTGATCTCACTTATTTTTCAAAAGTCAATAATATTACCAATCTCGAATTTCTCCCAATAATTACGGCATTATCCCGTATTAAAAGTTAAATGCAAAATAAGATAATCATTCCTTAGAAAGTACCAAATATTTTAAACTGGCAACGCTGCTTTCATATCAGATTGGTAGCTGGAACTGAAAACACGCCCAGAGTTGACTGCGAACAATTATTCTTCTCTCCCTTTCAAGTAGTTTTGCTCATATTTTCCTTGTCGACTTGTGTGAATCGTATAGACGTCTCACGATCTGTATATTACTTTCTATCACCGCATAATATTGTGATACTTAAAACTTCCTGGCGATTCTTCCAGCAATCATATTTTGATCTCAATGCTCCGTCTCTTAAAATATATAGGCATATGGAATGTATGCAATTTATCAATAAAATTATGTTTTTTTATTCTTGTAGTTTCATTCTATTTGAATGTGTATCAGTAAATGTTACCTTGAACTTATAGGAGGAGAGCTATGAATATACTTTGGCAAGTTCATCTGAAACCGTGAAAGGAATGCAGTCGAAAAAATTCGACATTGCCACGTTCAACTATGAAAAAGTTGAAGTACTGGTTATGTAGTGATAATAATTATAAATGGGTCTTTTTATTATTAACAATATTAAAAATATGATTGAACGTTAATTTTATAGCGTGCTTGTTTCCTTGGATTTATTCTATTAACATTATTTTCCAATTCATGAATATTAAAAGAGAACACTTTTCCAAATATGTTATGGGCTTCTTAAAGCTCTGGCAACGTTGTACGAAAATCATAATGACCACACCCTCCGATTACATAATTGGTGATTTTTATCGACCAGCTGACTTCTTATTGGCAAGCGCGTGCGTATGTTCTTCCCTCTCACTTCGTCAATTGACTGATATTGATTTATCCAGTGGCGTTGGTATTGTCAGTTACCTTTGTATTTTCAATTTCACTTGGTAAAATAGGTACCGTACGCCATTTGTACGTTTATGACAGATATACGCCATGTTTTTCCTCGCCTCTTACCGATGCCGCGTAGCTACAGATAAACTTGCCAAACTATACATCCTCCTTTTTGCCCAGAATACTAATTCGGAATTTTTCAAAAATAGTTGTTTATAGTTCCAAATTTTTTGGTATCGACATTTTATTGATAAAAACAACAACAAAATCCTCAAAATTGAAAACCATTTATTCAATCAGGACTATGTATAACAACATCCAAAGCCAGTGGCTTAGTTCCCTGTTTGGTCATACCGTTTATATGATAGTGTGTAAGCATCAAGCACATGCCGCTTCTACACATATCTATTGGCGTATCACCGAGTATCATCATTGGTCCAAAGTATTTTTGACGGATTTTATTGGAAAGCGTTGATGCTGCGACTGTGAAACTCAGATTTGTGTAGATGTTGGAGGACATCCATATTACAATTTTTTCGTTTGGGCTTAAATGATATGTTAATTTTAAAAACCAAATGTAGTGATAGACTGGCATAGTTTTTGCAAAGTTGCCTCGGTAACATTTGTTCAGAAAAAAGGATGTGAAGAAAATAAACTTAGGAGATAGAGAGAAAAATGTAAGGAAAGTAAGATGGAAAGAGGAAATGAACAAAAAGGGGCTTTTCCCCCTTAAAGTCACCAGGACCTGACGGAATAAGACCAGCTCTACTTCAATGGGGAATGGATATTCTTATGCCGCACCTGGTTGGAATTTTCAGAGCCTCTTTAGCTCTGAGGTATATTCC
>CAJUYH010007485.1:0-17480 GCA_910591685.1 Galerucella tenella | reverse complement strand
ATCGATAGGACCGCTTCAAGCTAGCTATCTGAGCCTTCAGTTTCTTATTCTGAGCTTCAATTTTCTTGTTGGCAGTATTTTGAGTAGTTACGAAGTCATTAAAGCAACGCGAGCTAGATTGAATAAGTTCCAAAAGTGACTCTAAGGTAACTTTGGGACGGTTACCCGTCGATGTTGTTGAAGTTGTGGATAGAGTACAAGTGTGTTTTGATGTTTGTTCATCCATTTTTGACATGTTAACAGCCGTTAATATTTCAGCGGCAAGTGTAACACAGCAGGAATCGGCTGCTTTGGAGTCGAAGTGTAGCCTAAGGCAGCTTCGGTGGAAATTACGTTGGCACGTGTCACACTTGACTTTGGAAGTGAGGTTAACCTTAAATCTGTGGCAGCTGGTCGACATGCGGCTTCAGAGTTATCGGCAGAGTATAGTAGATCGAAATCAAAGTCGGGGGCAATGATGCGAACTCGGAACGTGGAGTCGAACTAGATAATACTGAGAAATAGGCCGCACGTGGTTCACCTCAATACGATAATACACTTGAAAACACGATTATATTAAAATACAAATTCACTCGCACTAAAAACCAAAGAAAAATTCAGTCAAAGACGGAGCACATTCAAAAGTGACCGAACTCTTAAACAGAGAAAGCGTGTGGGAGAGGGAGGGAGAGATAGATAGATAGATAGAATTGTTGTATTATGCCGTGGCAATAGCCTTAAGGTAATCAGATACAGTAGTTGATCATAGTAATTGTAATTATAAGTTATAAATGGTTATAGTATGTGATTGGATAAGGATAATTAACGAATATAATGCAAGATAATAACTTGAAAATAAAATGAAATGAAATGAAAGTAAAAGTAATCAATAAAAGTAGAATAGAAATAGAATAAAGTAAAGCGAAGTTAAGTAGAAATAACATAACGTAACAGCTTGTAAGTGAACTAATAAACTATATAAACAAAATAAAATAAAATAAAGATACAAATATTCAGCTAGTGATCAGTAATTGATTAATCAATCAATCCATCAGATGGATCTCTGGTGATGCTTGATGATATAGTGACGTTGGTCGTAGATGATATGATAACTCTATATTTGTTATGTGGTCCTCATTTCCGGTTTTGTTTTCACAAAGTTGAATAGTAGATGAATGTGGATAATAAAGAGTCGGAAATGGAAAATAGTTTGGGGCTGAAATTGAAAGTTGCAATCAAAATTGATGATTAATCGTTACAAATGCATGCTAACATGTACTTAGAGACGCAATAACTTTGTGATTGCAGCAGATCGGAATCAGTAATTACTTTAAATTTGTATTATAAATTTTTTAATTTTTAAATTTGAGTTGTTAATAAGATATTTTCTTCAGTAAGAAAGCAATAGCATGGCTGACTGACAGTTCGAGTAAAGTTATTTGTGTTATTTATTCATTGATAAATAGATATGCTTGAAGATCATTTTTGAATTCTGGAAGATATGTCAGTGCCCGAATAGATTCTGGAATAGAATTGCAGAAGTAGATAGAGGCGAGTAGTCACGACTTATGGCGAACATATGTACGATGAAAAGGTATTTTGAATTCATTTACAATGTTAAGCAGTAATGAAGTCCTGAGATTATCGTTTTGTTATATGAACAAGTTGCTAACAGAATCCGGGACGACTTCGTATTTTACGTTAAGGACAAAATTCCCATGACGTATTTACGCCTGTCACGGACAGTGAGTCATCATAATTTTCGACAAAAAGGACTGATGTGTACGCTCTTGGCAGCATTGTAGATAAATCTGATGGCTTGATTCAACAGACCCTGAAGTTTGATATCTAATTATACTGAGCCATCATTGTACACCAAACAGCAGAAGTCAAAATGAGGTAAAATGAACGTCGAAACAAGAAGGGATCTAAGTTCGGTGGACAAGATATTCTTATGATGTCTTAGTTTGCGGAGAACTTCGTTTATTGTACAGCTGATTTTAACAACATAACTATGCTATGACAAATTTGGTTGGAAAATGAATCCAAGATTCCGCACCTTTGATGTAAACGTAAGGCAAGTCCCGTGGAATGATACTCTTGGCATTTTGTCAAGGTCAATGATTTTGATAAAAGTCGGGCTTCCCAGTAACATCAATTTAGATTTTGTCAGATTTAGTGACAGTAAATTTTGTTTGGCAAAATCTGTGATGACTGATACGTCATGAGTAATGCGACAAAATCCTTCATTTAGTAGCATTGGTGTGCAATTTAAATATACTTGGATGTAACCAGCGAATAGTAAATGTGTGAATCGTAATTTGGCCCCAAGATCATTGACAAAGATTGAAAATAAAAGTGGTCCAAGTACTGAGCCTTGTGGAACGCCTGAAGAGAGTGTGACCCAGTCCGACGTAGCTTTATCATGACACACCATTTGTTGTCTATTTAATAAATACAAATGGAATCATTGGAGCGCAGCTGGTGAAAGAGACAGTGTGAGAGAGAGGGAGATAGATAGATTGATAGATCGGCAATGAGATACAGTTATAGAGTTACAATAATAAGTTTCATCCAATCCGAATAAGTATAGAGATGGAAATAATGATATTGAGATTCATGAAAAAATTACGAAAAATATTGAGCTTTCTCTGACAATATTGAGGATGTAGTATTTTCGTAATGTGTATCAATGAAGCAGCACCAGATTTGGTTGTTAGCTAGCATATATATCAGCGAAGAACAAGATGTTATGACAATAGTTATATGCAGAACTAACATTGATATCACTTAAAAATGAAAGATTCAAGCTGGATACAATTCTAAGATAAAGAGTTAAGAGTTAAGATCCAGCAATTATAATGATCTTATAGTTATATTATAACAATTAGTAATAGTAACAATAATAATGTGCATGACTTCACATTGAAATCTTCCCATGGTATGGTTATTTTACAGCAATTATTAATAATAATAATAATAATAATAATAACAATAATAAGAATAAGAAGAAGAAGAAGAATGAAAAGAATAATAATAATAATGTGAATAATAATGTGCTTGACTACACATTTGAATCATCCTACCGCTTACAGTCGCACTGATGACCATTAATGATTTTGTACCACTAAGCATTAGTTCCGATATGACAATATAAAACGGTATTATTATAATCAAATAGCACTGATTGTGATAAAATAAAGTAACATAAGTATAAATGTAATGTAATAATAGTAATAGGCAAAAGCCAATGCGCACGATTATCATATGTTGCAACTTAGTATCCAGTGCTTAAACTTGATCCATAATTATAATTATTGTGCATACAAGTGCTATGCAATATAAAATGTGCATAGGGTGTTATCACCTGCTGCTGATTGGTATCTTCAAGAATACCATAACGTGCTGAATCCCATGCACGTTTGATTGACTGATACTGCTTGCAACGTAGGCTGGGTTAATTGTCAATTTATATTGGTTATATCACTTTCCGATGAGATAATGATATTCTCTTCACCATCCTTCCTCCTAGCAAAGATTACTCCATCCCTCACCCACACGTAGTTCCATTTATTAGTAGCTGTCTGGCGTTTTGCCTTCTTGAGCAGTGAGTACATTGTTGGAGGTAGCATTTCATTGATACTAATGTTCCCAGATGATGAAATTCCCATACGTCTTTGACTTTGACAGTGCCTATGGTCCTTTTGCACCTTATACCGAATGAGATGATGAAGGAGACTCGGCGGAAGTTGATGAACTTTGATTGACAGCGTTATTACCAAGTGGTGACTTGACAGTTCTAATAGTCAGAACATCGCTACCACATTCATCAGCACCAATGAATTCAAGTACTTCGCGCACAATCGATTGCAGCTCGATCAGAGTATCTGTAGGAATATCAGAGATGGAAATTTCGGGCGCCGTAGCCACAATACTTTGTAGGTGATCAAGTTTGATGTGAATGTTTTCGTTGTCAGCTTCCATTTGAGCAATTCTGTTAACGGGCACTCTAAAGGCATCAACTGGACCTCGAATTTGGTCCAGTCGTTGAGCCGTAGCTTCATTTAGTTGCAAGTAGGACTGCTTCAATCCGGCTATCTGTGTCTCGAGCTTCTTAAATTGAGCATTGAGCTTGTTTTAGGCGGCCTGCTGATTACCATTGTAATCTCTAACTATACGTGCATTGGTTTGAAACACTTCCATAAGCGACTCTAATGTAACTTTGGAAGGGTCACCAGCAGATGTGCTTGAAGTTGATGACAGTGCCCGAGTCTTTTTAATAGATAAATTATACATAGTAGTGTTGACGGGATTTAAATTAACAGCAGATGAAACACTGCATGATTTGTCTGATCTGCTTTCAGCATAAATTTTGTGGCAGCTAGGGTGAAATGAACTGCCGCACGTTTGCCACTTAGTTTTTGGCACGAGTTTAGCCTTATATCGATAGCATGTACCCGATATAAAATGCTGAATTACTGGCAGGTGGACAGATAGTAAGATTGAAAACTGATAGATGATGCTAGTATCGTTCTCCGCGAGTACTGAATGTACCACGTGCGTAACCTCAAAAGTTGAATTACATAACCTCATTTGACGAGGGTAACTTATATGTTGAATTTGATGAGTTAGCACTTAATTTTAGAGATACTAATATAAAATCCATATCACACAGTTCGGTATTCACTGGGAGCCGTCGATAATTGATTGACTTATTGATTAGTGCCAAGAAGGCACCATCAGTAATTATTCGCTTCGACTCAGTTGTCTCGGCTCAATTTTGTCTACTCATTATGGAGGATTGTCGCCAAAAATGCAAATGGGTCCTTAGCGCCTTGAACATAGCTCTATCTCACGACGGTGATTAGTCGAGGAGGCTGAATGTGAACTTGGCCTAGATTTCACTAGATGACGACTGTGGTCCAGGTCAGGCTTACTTCCGCGTTCACGGCCCATCACTCTCTCATTCGTCTCCGGACTGTTTACGTAAGCGCACGCGACCTGTTACTTCGTATCGTTTTGCTCTCTCAAATCAAATTGTGGAGCCCAATTATTAATACGTTCAGTAATTCAATTGTATTGTTCTCAAGCAAGTTCAAGTTTTTGTGTTGTGAATTCAGTGAATTTGTGTATTAATGTGAGGCGAATACAACAATTGTACGATTCAAAAAAACACTCATTGTAATTAGCTTTAAGAATTAGAGACTCACTCATAATTAATTGTCCGCCTCGTGGTGATGCCCTTTGGGCAAGCCATTGCACTGTACTAGATAATACATACAAACTCGCGAATATCTCACAATCGCGATCGTCTCATTTTTGTACAGCCAAGAGACTGTTTCTCACATTAATTAATTGTACTATTAAACGAATATTTTCTCGATATATACGAGATAAATACTCGTATTATTTCTTTTAATCACTGTAATTATCACACCAAAAGTTCAAGCGTCATTGACCGCGTGGCAGGCAACGTCGGCAACATTGCTAAGCCACATTGAACTTACATTATCAGAATTATTTTAAAGTGAACCTTTTATTCTATCGCCTCAAATTTTTTCATCCATCTATCGCATGTCGCATTACAGCCGGCCGCGGAGTGGTGATAAAGTGAAAGGCACTCGGCAGAGCGGTGGCACTCATGGCTCGCATCAGCTGACCGTGTATCATTTACATTCTCACTTATTCGTGCAAGTACACCGCGGTATTTGTGTGTTTTGATCGGTGTATTAATGTAAATGTGCTTATCGACTTGATCATGATTGCGATCACTTGTAATCGCGTCAATTTCCCCTGAATATTTAGTATACTCTGATGGTCTCTGGAGATCTCTGGTAATCTTTGATCTACCCCATAGTTTCTGGTGACTCTGCTGGTCCGGGGTAATCTTTGGTCTACCCCATAGTTTCTGGTGGTTTCCGGTAGTCTTCGCTGGTCTTTGGTCTACCGCAGTAGTATCTGGTGAAATCGACTGGTTTCTGGCAGACTCTGGTAGACCCTGGGTTTTGTGGTGATTTCTTGTTTACTCCGGTAATCTTTGGTGACGCTGGTGGTCTCTGGTGCTTTCTGGTCTACCCCGGCTATATCTGATGGAATCGACTGGTGTCTGGTGGACTCTGGTAATCTTGGGTCTACCCCAGTAACGTCTGGTATACTCTGATGGTGTCTGGAGGTCTCTAGTGTTTTATGATTGTTTCTGGTATTCTCTGGTTATTCGGTACTAAAACCCCGAACTGAACTTACATTACAACTTAATGTGTTATAAGCCATTTTAAAAATGATGGACTCTGGACACAAATTATTATTGTTTACACCACTAGTTTATTATGTATACCACAAGTATATTACTGTTCCGTCACTGACCATCAGTGGCAGCACTTCCCGGGCTGCAATTATTCGCGCCCTTACGTTGAGCAGTTGGCACATCTCGGTCATGCGTACAACCATCATTAACACGCATGAGTCCACCGCGCAACTCGTCAATAATTTTGGGCCTATCAACTATTAGAAAAATCATGCCACTCATGCACGTCCAATGATCCACCCAATCAATCTTCGGGGGCTAACTCCTCACCCCACCTTCAACTCACCGCTAAGCTCGAGGAGACGCCGACTCATCTTCATTTTCAGTGTTCGACCAACTCTTACAGTGTACGTGTCCGAATCGTTTTTCGTATTCATTTGTGTACTCATTCTAAATTGCTTTTCACTGAAAATTTTGTGCGGATCATTAGTGCAACTCGTGTGAAACTCATTGTGTATGAACGTACTCAAGTATATTGATTGATAAGTGTGACTCGCTGTGTAATTGTATTGTATGCAAGCGTGCTACATGAGGTATTGTCTCGTGGCGTCTGACCACGCGGTCAATTATTATTCATTTCCATAGTCAACTCATCCAATTTTGATTCGTTATAATTCATTAATTGAAAGTCAAATGATTTATAGTGCACCCTCATTTGTTCAAATCAAGTGCAATATCATTGTTGCGACTCATAATAAACCACTGCTGATCACTGCGTGTAATTGCATCAGTGAATCTCATACAATAGTACATCCTCATTTAGCTCAACTCATTCAGATTGGCACTGAACTTAAAATACATTTTCAACTCAAGTAAACTATATTATGATTAATCAATATTACTCAGTCATCATTATTGTATGTGTATGAATGTGTGTGAGATAATAAATTCTGTTTATATTTTTTGTTAAGAAAAATAATCGCATCAATTTTTCTCCGTCTCAAACACCGCGACAAACTTCCGGCAGTATATAACAAGTACAGACATTGATTACAAACGTTGTCTTATGCTTACATGTAACGATTTTACTGTATGCGCGACGAGTTCAGTCTATTAATGGATGCACAAAATGAGATGCACGTAAACTCGGTTGAGAAACAACCAGGTTCAGCGAAGGGTCTCAAAGTTGATGCCACAGTGCACACGTAAGTCGCTGTCAAGAAACGGTTTGATTTGAAGTGTGTGTGTCGTAGAGGTTGAAATGTAACTAACTCCAGAGTGGAAAATTGTCAAATATATATAAACGAGTTGATCTGAGAGAAAGTGAGCAGGAACGTAAATTTAACAAAAAGTAAATTAAACAGAAAAGTGAAAAAAAAGGGTAAGAAGACAAAAAAAAAGTTAAGGAGAGCGGAAAAGGTTTGAGATAAAAAACGGACAAAGAGTAATAAACGTGTAAAATGTTTAAGATGAAAAAGGGAACAAGGAATCATAAAGCGCGGAAAGGGTTAAGAAAGATGACGAAAGAAAACGATGACGGAACACTTGGTCAACATGTCGAAAGTGCCTACCTCAGCATATCTTAGTTAGACATTATCTGGAAATTTCGTTAAAAGCAAAAAATGTATATGACTATAAAAACGTCTGAGAAATTTTGTCGTTCGATGCTACCTTAGGCCTGAACACTGGTGGTCTCTGGTCGTCCGTAATATTCTCTAGTCGTCTCCGCTGATCTTCGGTGGTCTCTGGTAGTCTTTTGTCTACCGCGGTACTATCTGGTGGAATCTAGTGGTGTCTGGTGGACTCTGGTGATCTCTGATCTACCCCATAGTTTCTGCTGACTCTTCTAGTCTATGGTGGTCTCCAGTAATCTTTTGTCTACCCCGGTGATATCTCGTATACTTGTGAGATCTCTGGTAATCTTTAGTCTACCCCATAGTTACTGTTGACTTTGGTGGTTCCTGGTGGTTTCTGGTCTACCATGGTAGTATCTGGTGGAATCGACTGGTTTCTAGTAGACTCTTGTGGACGCTGCGGTTCTGTAGTGATCTCAAGTACACCCTGGTAATCTCTGGTGAATCTGGTGGTCTTCGGTGGTCTCAGGTCCACTCAAGTCGTATACGGTGGACTTTTAACGTCTCTGGAGATCTCTAGCGTTCTATAGTTGTCTCTGGTATTCTCCAGTGATGTCTGGTGGTCTTTGTTGATTTCTTGTCTACCCCAGTAATATCTGGTATACTCTGATAATCTCTGGAGGTCTCTAGTGTTCTATAGTTGTATCTGGTTTTCCCCGGTGGTTTCTTGTGATCCACCGTTGTCTATGTCCGTCTCTAGTATTCTCCGGTGGTCTCTGATTGTCTCTAGTGGTCTCCGCTGGTCTTTGGTGGTCTCTGATAATCTTTGATCTATCCAAGTAATATCTGGTATACTCTGATGGTATCTGAGGATCTCTGGCAATCTTTGGTCTACCCCATAGTTTCTGGTGACTCTGGTGGTCCCTGGTGGTATCTGGTGGTTTCTGGTAATCATTGATCTATCCCAGTGATATCTGGTGGACTCTGATAGTTCCTGGCGGTTTCTAGTGTTCTATGGTTGTATCTGACATTCTCCGGTGGTTTCTGGTGGTCTCTGGTGGTCCTGGGTGATCTCTGGTCTATCCCATAGTTTTTGGTGACTTTGGTGGTCCCTGGTGGTTTCTGGTTCACCCTGGTAGTATCTGGTGGAATCGACTAGTTTCTGGTGGACTCTGGTGGACGCTGGGTTTTGTAGTGGTCTCTGGTCTACCCCGGTAATCTCTGGTGATTCTAGTGGTCTTTGGTGGTCTCAGGTCTACCCAGGTCGTAGCCGGTGGACTTTTGACGTCTTTGGAGGTCTCCAGTATTCTATGGTTGTATCTGGTATTCTCCGGTGCTCGCTGATGATCTCTGGTAATCTTTGGTCTACCCCATAGTTTCTGGTGACTCTGGTGGTCCTTGTCAGAGTTGCCGTTTCGTGGGATATTGCCATATCCACCATGCGGCCAATAGTGCGTGCGAACAGACTGTCCGTGTGAGCCATTGACGCTCCCGAAGCGGAGCGCAATAATACAACGTAGATGGCCCTTCCATCACTCGGCAAAGAACGAATGAAAATTAACATTTGTATAAATGTATAAATATTTTAATGAAAAGAATATATTCGTATGAATGTAAAAATTGGGTATTGGCTATTTTTTATACCCAAGTCATGACGCAAGCCATATCCAAACAATCTCCAAGTAATATTCATGCTACTGTTATGCCCTCATATGAATTATATTTTATATAATGTATATGTTACTAAAACTTCGTTATTATAAGTGACCATGAACGCGAATCATCCGTTGTCAGCAAATTATTTGCCGATAACAACCGCGCTGCAGTTGAAGTGAGTAGATTGAAGCGCAACAATATCTTTTTGTGTACTACTTTTCCCTACGCTCTTCTACCTGTATTCAGTCGTCTTGGTACTGTTCAATTATGAACATCTAGGAAATTACTATAAATCAATAATAATAATTTTGTATCGAAAAACAGATCAATGAATAATAAATAAACGAAAGTATTGCTTGTATCAATCATGAAATAGAAGAGATAATTTTGTGTCCACCTACGACATAACAGAAATTTGTGACAGCAGAAAAGATTTCAAACCAGAATCGACATCGAGAAGGATGAAACTCACAACATTGCTGTAAGTTAACGATTAACAAAGTTCTCAGATGAAAACGAATATATCCACAGAATATAGAGAAGTGAAAAAAATTATTAATTCTGACGAATCCGCTTCTGGTGAATCGAATGAAGGCATCATAACCGATCTTGAAATATCACAAATCAATAAAAACATAAGAAAGATGGAAGAATTTAGAGAAATAATCTTTAATTCACAACAGCAAATTGAAATGTTGAGTGTGTGAGTACGGAAACTTAGCAACGCGCGAACTCCAATAAACGATAATAACGAGAATATTAATAATGAAAATGAAGACAATATATCTGAAGCCGCGACGAACAATACAATAATGCATGAAATGTCAAACTTCAAAGATAATTTTGATTTTATCACAGAATTTGGGGGAAATAATATCTCAGTGGAAACTTTCATTTTTGAAATAAAACCGGTAATGGACAGTCCCAGAAAAATCGCATAATAAATTTATTTGATTAATTGTGGCTAAAAAAATTGTGAAACAAGCAAGAAAAACTATTGACGGATATGATATTAGATCAATAGACGATTTAAATAATATACTGCGCGGAAATTTCGGTGAAACTAAATCGTTCGATATGGCTACTCGTGAGAGAAGTCAATGTCATCAACGTTATGATAATGTGATATCATATAACAAACGATTCAACGAAATTCATCTCATTGTAAAACGTGCAATCAATAATAAATTTAAGAAATATTAAACGAAAAAGATAAAAAAGAATCATGGTCAACTATCGATTAATTCCAAGGTGCATATTACCTACCTGGCGATCCATTACCATGCACTGATCCGACAGAACACATTATAGAAACGATTGATGAAGTTCCGATCAACATCAAACAATATAGATATCCACCTACACAACACGAAGAAATAAATCGATAATCCCGCGACATGAAAAAAAGAATCATAATTCAAGAATCAAACTCCCCGTACAATTCTCCATTGTGGCTAGTACAAAATAAAGAGATGCATCCGGTAAACAAAAGTGCAGGGTTGTTGTTGATGTTCGGAAACTGTATGAGAAGACCCGTCAAGATGCATATCCACTTCCAAATATAGAAGAAATTTTGGATCAGTTGGGCGACGCTCGATATTTTTCGGCATTTGATCTAGCAAGTGGTTTCCATCAGATCCCTATGAAAAAAGAACATCAAGAAAAAACTGCTTTTAGTACATCACAAGGACATTTTGAATTTCTAAGAATGCCTTTTGGGCTGAAAAACGCGCCAGCAACATTTCAGAGAATGATGGATAATGCGTTTCGAAAATTAATTGGAAATACTTGCTTTATATATCTCGACGACGTTGTAATATATGGAAAAACCTCAGCAGAACATAATGAAAAATTGTACGTGTTACTAAATCATGTGAGGGAAATTGGTCTAAAATTACAGCCAGAGGAATGCGAATATTTGAAGCCGGAACTACATTATTTAGGTCACATTATAACAGAGAATGGTGTGAAACCGAATCCAGAAAAATTGAAAAGTGTGATGGTATTTCCTCAACTAAAAAACGAGAAAAATATTCGACAATTTTCAGGCCTCACTGGATATTATAGAAAATTTATAAAAGACTACAGTAAAAAATCTAAACCACTCACTCAATTTTTGGGAAAAGACACCAGCTTTATTTGGGGACCAGAACAAGACAGAACATTCATTAAATTGAAAGAAGAACTGTGTAAAGAGCCTATATTAGCGTATCCAGACTTCTCACAAGAATTCACATTGACAACAGACGCATCAAGGATCGCATTAGGCGGATTAATATCACAAGAAAAAAATGGGAAAAAACATCCTGTTGCGTAGATAAGTCGTACTTTGAATGCTGATGAGAAAAACTACTCTACTACGAAAAAAGAGTTGTCATCAATAGTATGGTGCGTGAAAAATTTTCGACCCTACTTGCATGGAAGAAAATTAAATATTATAAGTGATTATCGCCCATTAATTTGGCTAATGAACGATAAAGATTCTCATTCTCGACTTGCAAAATGGAGGATTATATTAGCTTGTCAAATATCTCCCTTCCGCTTTTTTGCTCTTTATTCAATGCTTTATAAAAAGTGATCGGATTTAGTTCAAATATGCGCCGTTTTGTTCGATAATCTGTTTCCATCTAGACGGCAACTTCATAATACCTCCCTCGTAGAAGCCCCCCTCCTTATTTGCGAAGAACTCGGACAGCCACTTTTCACAAGCCTCTTTTGAGTTCAACTTTACACCACCAAAGGCGTTCGCCATGGACAGGAACAGGTAGTAATCACTTGGCGCTATGTCCGGGCTATATGGCGGATGCGATAAAACCTCCCATCCGAGCTCCCGTAGCTTCTGACGAGTCATCAACGAAGTGTGTGGTCTGACGTTGTCCTGGTGGAACACTATACCCTTCCTGTTGGCCAATTCTGGACGCTTCTGGTCGATCGCCTGCTTCAAGCGGTCCAGTTGTTCGCAGTAGATGGTAGAATTAAGCGTCTGGCCATATGGGAGCAGCTCATGGTGGATGATTCCCTTCCAATTCCACCAAACACACAGTAAAACCTTCCTGGCCGTCAATCCCGGCTTGGCCACTGTTTGGGACGATCCATTTTTCGTCGCCAGTCACCATCCGCTTCAAGAATGGGTCGAGTTCGTTCTGTTTCAGCAGCATATCGCAGGCGTTGATTCGGTCCAGAAGGTTTTTTTGCGTCAAATCATGCGGCACCCAAACATCATGCTTTTTTTTGTATCCAGCCTTTTGCAGATGGTTTAAAATGGTTTGGTGACTAACTCCCATCTCCTGGGCGATGTCACGAGATGCCACATGCCGGTCTAACTTGATGTATTCCATGATTTGATCGGTATTTGTCGTCACAGGTCTTCCGCCGGCTGGCTTATCCATGGTGTCGTTTTCACCGACTATGAATCGTCGAAACCATTCCTCCGCGGTTCGAAGTGATAGAGTACCATCCCCCAAAACACCATTAATCTCACGGAACGTTTCTCTAGCGGATTTGCCTTTAACGAAGGAAAACTTTAAAATAGCGCGAATTTCGGCGTTAGTGAACTCCATGTTTACACGTCTATAACTGTTGAACGCAGTATCCAAACTAATCATGCATAGCGTCGTTTTGAAGGATATGTCAAGACCTTTCAAATTATGTATAGTATTGCCAGATACGAGCTCTGTAGCGCTTTGTACATAGCCGCGAAATTCAAAACACAAAAAGGCGGAAGGGAGATATTTGACAACCTTATATTAGAAGATTACGATTATAAGATATGTTACAAAAAAGGCAGCATCATCACCAATGCTGATGTGTTGTCGAGAAATCCCGTGCCAATAACTCAAAGGATGAGCGCGGATGATTTGATTAATGAAGCAGAGAATGTTAAGTCCGAGGGTCAACAATAAATCGAAGAAATCAACAATAAAGATGGAAAAATGAAAGAATTAGTGAAAATGGGAAAACAGCTCTTCTTAACGAACTCACCAATACCCGAGGGCAGTGTGGACGTTTCATTTATCATTGAAGAAGACGGCAAATTACTTGAGAGTTATGCCGAGGACAAATCTCAGGAATATCATATTATAGTGAAATTCAATCAAATTGAGACAATCGAGGGCCAAGCGATAAAAATCGAAGAATTAAAATATATTGCAATAGCTGAAGAAATCGGAGAACTCCATATTGATTATGAATCCCGTGTTAAACTCACCGGACTTCCCAGAAAAAATTTTGAAAAAATATGGCGTGAAAATTTCTGTCATGGAAACACCAGAATATATTTACACGATATGAAAAGAACAATACCCGAAAAAGGAGAAATAAAAAAAATATTGAAAGAATGTCATGATAGTCTGATAGGAGGCCATGCTGGAATAAAAAAGACATATTATCGAATATGCGAAAATTATTTTTGGAAAACTTTGAGAAAAGACGTGGAAAATTGGGTGAAAAATTGCCATATTTGTCAAACAAGTAAAGTGAACCGACATCCTACAAAGATGCCAATGATAATTACAGACATTCCGAATAAATTTAACGATAAAATTGCTATGGACTTATGTGGACCCATTCCTGTCACGCAAAATCGAAATAAATATGTCCTAACAATTCAAGATTGTCTAATCAAGTACTTCGTAGCTGTTCCAATAAAAAATTTCTCAAGAAATACAGTTAATAATTAATTATTCAAAAATTACATCAGTTATTTCAGGATTCCCCGAAATATATTAACCGATAGAGGGACGAATTTCACGAGTGAACTTATGAAAAATTTTGAAAAGATGATGGGAATAAAACCCATAACTAACACAAATTTCCATCCACAAAGTAATGGTTGTTTGGAAAGAAGGCACCAAGTGCTCAAAGATTACTTACGACATTTTACAAATAATAATTCCGACGATTGGGATGATAAAATCCATTTCGCAAATTTATATTATAATACTTCTGTTCCGTCACTGAGCATCTGTGGCAGCACTTCCCGGGCTGCACTTATTCGCGCCTTTACTTTGAGTGGTTGGCGCATCTCGGTCATGCGTACAACCCTCATTAATATGCATGAACACATCGCGCAACTCGTCAATATTTCTGGGCCTATCAACTATTAGAAAAATCATGCCACTCATACGCGTCCAATGATCCACTCAATCAATCTTCGGGAGCTAACTTCTCACCCCACCTTCAACTCACCACCAAGCTTGTGGAGACGCTGACTCATCTTTATATTCATTGTTCGACCTGTGCTCATCGTGTATGTGTCCGACTCGCTATCGTTTTGGTTAGTCTACTCGCTATTCCAAATTGATTCAGTGTAATTGTTTGTGAAAATCATCAGTCCAAATCATCTAAATAATCAGTGTGCATGAACGCATGAAATTATTAACTGATAAGATCGACTCATTGCGTGATTGAATTGTGTGGAAGCGTGCTAAACGAGGTATTGTCTCGTGGCGTCTGACCACGCGGTCAATCATCAACTATTGGTAGCTCATTTATTCAAGCAACTCAATTTCTTTAGTGCACCTTCATTCGTCAAATCAAGATCAGATCATTTGTAACAATTATTGTAACTCAGTGCTACTCACTGATTGTGCGTGCATCAGTGACTCTCATAATTGTGCATCATTATTGTGTTCCACTTATTCTGCGTGGCACTGCACTCAATATCGTTCCATTCATTAAGACTACTCTAGAGCTACCCAACATTAATCAATCATTATATTGTTAGTGTGAATGTGTGTGTGTGACAACAAATATTATTTCTATTTTTATTAAAGAATATAATTGTACGAAGTTATCTCTACCTCAACTACCCCGACAAATTTTCCAGTATTAGTTTTTAAAGTGTTTTACAAAATCTCAAACAACTTCAAAACATGAAAGTACAGGTCACAATCTCATGAACTCGTTTTTGGAAGTAATGCAATAGGCGTTTCATCTATAAAAAAAAATATGAACTTATCATACTTTGAATACTTGAACGAATTGAGACAGAGAAATACAAAATTAACGGAAGAAAGTAAAGAAATACTAGCTGGAAGCAAATTACGTACTAAAAAACGATATGATAGATTAACTAATCCTCAAGAATTTAAATCTGGTGATTTGGTTTGGCTAAAAAAGGAGAGTACATCCAACGATAAGTCGAACACATTAAATACACCATTTGAAGGACCGTATGAAATAGTAGAAAAGATATTAGATGTCAACTATAAAATAAAAAAACATTACAGAATTATTACCGTGCATGCTAATAGATTAAAATACGCTAATATAAATTTGTTTCAGGATCCTTCTCATTAGCATTTCACGGGATGAATGTAAAAGTTATGTAGAAACTCCTTTTCCTACATTACTGAATCTTTATACGGAATACCTCGGTGATGTGGAATTCTACCATGAAACATACAATGTTATTTCCTACATAAATCTAGATGAATTGACATGGGAAGAATCGGAAATATCAAAAGGATTGACAATTATCGAAAATCTATGTTCTAATGATGGTAATGAGAGAAATTTAATCAGAAGAATGAGAAATCAACTGGATGTTGTGAGGAAAGATGAAATTGAAACCTTTTCTTCAATTGGAGTGCCAACTCTCTTTAGGGATAAACGCGGCGTATTCGATTTTGTAGGTGAAATAAGTAAAATACTTTTCGAAACAATGAGCAAAGATGATGTAAAATATTATAATGATGAAATTGATGCAATACATGAAGATAACAAAAGAATAGGAGAATTATTCAAAAATCAACCGCAAATACTACAATTGACCCTTCGAAAAACCGAAAATATTTTTATCGAATATTCAAAAAAATTCAAAGATATCAATTGAAATTTCGAAAGTGTATATGAAAATATTCGCAAGTTAGAAAAAGAAGAATCTGAATTACAAAAAGATTTTAATTACCGAAATGTGTCTAGAAATCGAATTGGCTTCAATGAATTTAGACAGGTGTATAGGAATATTATTTCAATCTTTAACCTTTGCAAAATCTCGACAAATTAATCCTCAATTACTTTCATCAGACATATTAATGAGTTCCATAAAACTGATCCGAGATGAAAGAGGTAATAAAGAAATGCTGATTATGACTGAAAACGGAAATTATTATGAATATTTAGAGATGAGTGATGTCACAATAGCGATAATCAAATATCGCTTAGTTTACATCGTTAAAATACCAATATTAAAGTTTGAAAACTACAAAGCATACAGAGTTTTACCAGCACCAAAATATTAAAATAATGAAATTTTGTATCGAAAAACAGATCAATCAATAATAGATAAACAAAAGTGTCGCTTGTATCAATCAAGAAATAAAAAAGATAATATTGTGTTGACCTACGGCATAACACTATTCATCTAAAAAGATCGAGAACTGCCCAGATGGTGCGAAGCGCGATTGTTGACATGCCTTATTTGGTTATAATTTTGGTCACAAAGGCTCAACGTCGCTGCTGTACACTACGACGCACCGCACACGAATCAGTTTACGACGCTGAGTCAACTGGCTAACATCGTGCATTTCTGTGTTTTCTGCCTGCTCTGCCTTCTCGCTGTAAAACTGAATCCTGCCGCACTGTGTGCCTGCTTCTATATTGTAACGTCTCAATTGCATTGTCATCCACAGCAATATTTCTACTGCGGCATACGTGCAATTCTTCAACAATACAAAGATTGACGCTGCTCGTGGCCTTACAACCCACGGGTTGCATCAGTTTCATCTGCCGCCGCCTGCCTAATCTTCGATTGACCTCGCCTGCACCGTGCATGTGCTTTTTGTGATTAATAACAATGAACATCTAATTGTGAGTCACAAAGTCATTGATTTACGCCCAATTACTATTGTGACGGTGCTTCTCACCACGTGCCTAGTGCATTTGCACTCACCAGTGAACTGTATAAAATAGTTGAGAGCAAAATAAATGACCTAGTGTTAACTACAAAAAAACCGGATTCCGCAACAACTATTTATGAATGGAGTAACAACTTAAGTATTTCTTCTCATTTTAGGATTGATCAT
>CAJUYH010007484.1:0-17480 GCA_910591685.1 Galerucella tenella | reverse complement strand
TTATATAATTTATTTGCATAGAAATATTATGGTTAGATCCTTTTCGCCCGATCGGTATTGTTTAAATATTTGAAAAAGCGATTTTTCGAACGCTTTATAAATATGCGAAAATAGTAGCAGCTACTTATTCTCCTCAAAAGATTGTTTTGAATTTCTATAATAGCCAGGAAGTTGCAAATTATGAAAATTGCTCAGCATAAAGTCATTTTGCGATTATTCATGATCACTACAGTTGAAATTACAACGTCCAGCCTTATCTAACGATCAAAAACGTACTTAAAAAGATCTTCTGAATGTCTAAATATTATTAAATTAGTGGTAATTTCCCATCAAAAACGGCATTTTCGAAATAGCTGACTCACTTGTCATAACGATGGGGAAACGAGTGTTGGTAGGATCGCATAGACGTTTTTTTTTTCTTTTTCTCTTCACTTGATGAATTTTTTTGTACAAGGTTATGAGGTACAAACACATTTTGATGGATATGTACGAGGAATGTACAATAATACTGAAAATTAATCATAAATTCAGCACAAAGTTGAGAATTTTGGACCTGTTGGTGCACTGAACACACCACTACACCAAAAATATTCAAAAATTCGTTCCTTCCTTCCTTTAGCTCGAAAATCAGCTTAAAAGTAAAGGCTGGTCACAAAATTATTTGGAATGTTTTAAAAAAATGTATTGTAACCATATATCTATAATTTACAACGTGTTCAACATTTGCTACTTCATGACATATCTTAAGCTATAAGAATTTGTGCCAAAATACTGTTTTTGATAGTGAATCTAACCAAAAAAAATGGTAGAATGTGTCGCGGGACACACGGTAGGAACTTTAGTTGTAATACATCTAACGTTATAGATAAACAATTTGCATATTCCTCGGTTGTTGATTAGTAAGCAAACCAGACTCTCACGCGATAGACCCGGGTTCGATTCCCCGTAAAGAAGTTTTTTTAATTGTTAATTTTATTTTTAAATAATTATTCTGCTTGATATTAATAACAACAGGTAGACGTTTGAAATACTTAGCAGAATATTCATTATTATAAATAATGGTACGGTACCCTTCATGGGGGAGTCCAACTGGCAACATCTACTTATAACAGCATCGTATATTTAAAAAGAGAAACCGTAGCATTATACAAACTGGACATTCAAAAACTGTACGTTTACCACACAAAAATTAGTGGAAACATAAAATTGAGCTGTTAAATTTTTTATTTGAAGTTATATTACAGTTTATTGAAATTTTTATTTTCTAGATTTTTTCTTAAGTGGGTCGTAGAAAAAATATGCTGTTCGACTCGTGTGGATTGTCCATATCGCACTTGAACGATTGAGCACTCCGCCTACGGCGTCGTGCTCAAACTTCGACCTCGTGCGATATGGCCATCATATCCACACTAGTTGCACAAACTACTATTTCTATCAAAATATTGCCCTTTTACATTTAAAAACAACCTGCCAAATGTCAAATCAATTTATCCATCCATTTTAAAGTTATCGAATTAAAACATTCAAGTTTTCAAAATTTCAACACCCTGTATTTCGAAAAGTAAATGTGCTAGACCCCTTAATCCTCCTATCATTTTGTCCAATTTTAGGAGAGGAATCTAAATGTAAACGTTGTAATTACCCTTAGCGTTCGAGATGCTTACACCATTTTTTGCGCGATCGTATTGAAATAAATTCCGAATAAAATAATTTAAATTTCTTCGAAATGAACAAGATGTCAAAAGTGACATTTATACTTCTCGATCAGTTTAAAATATATTTTGCATTTTGGTTTTCATGCTATTTATTACTTTTCGACATCTGAACGGTAAGTAAATCACTTACCGACGTGTTACACTTAGAAACCAGTAAACACAACCAAGCGTCCTGACAACCGATGCTGTAGAGTATATTAAGTATCAAGAACGGTAAGGGTTGTTTACCGGTTGACAGCAAGTTTGCTGGAGACCGGTATTACCCTTGACGTTCGAAATGCTTATACCATTTTTTGCGCGATCCTATTGAAATATTCGAATTTCGAATGAAATAATTTAAATTTCTTCGAAATGAACGAAATGTCAAAAGTGACATTTATACTTCTCGATCAGTTTAAAATATAATTTGCATTTTGGTGAAATTGATTAAATGCTATTTATTACTTTTTATATTGTTCTGTTCGATTCTGTTCATTAAAAAATATCAATCTTCTTATTTTTTTTGTTTCTTTTGTGTAATGAATGAAGTAATATATTATTTAGGACCACTTAAAAGTATGTAGGGCTAGGACGTAGTTTACTTACCGACGACTGAACGGTAAGTAAATCACTTACCGACGTGTTAGACTTAGAAACCAGTAAACACAACCTACTGACCTGACAACCGATGCTGTAAATAAACAAAAAAGATGGATCGCGCCAAAAATAAACAAAAAAGATCAATCGCGCAAAAAAAATTATGGAAATAATAGTAAAAATTTATCCGAACAAATTCAAGTAGATCACCAGCACTGCGAATACCAGCTTTGCATAGAATTTCAATGTAGCATCGGTGGTTCAGTGGTAGAATGCTCTCCTTCCACGCGGGCGGGCCGAGTTCGATTCCCGGCCGAAGCATATGAATCGCTGCTTCGTAAACGAGAGAGAGACTCAGGAGAGAGCACACGCACGCAAGCAAGGCACATAACGAAGCATCGTAACATAACGTAACGTAACAGTCAGATCTTTTGCGCCGCGACTTCCGGTCGCTCGAACCTAACCTGACGTAAAGAACTAAAGTTCCAAAAAATTTAAACAGAATGGGTCACACTGTATAAGTACAGTTTCCCAGTGAAACAGAGAGTTTTTTTAAACATAAATGGACACCCAGGACCAAGGGACGTCCACACATCCAATGTGGACAGTGTGGACAACCATTTAATACATGGCTTTCAGTAAAAATTATCCTAATTACCTATAATTGGTAGTTGAAAGTAGACCAACTTCTTAATGCAATAGTGTAATTAAAATTCAATAATGTTGCTGCGTGATTTTTCTGACAGTTACAACAGACAGGTGATATTTGCTGATTCTCCTATATCCATTCGACTGTTATACACATACAATTTCAAATTCTCTCGATTTGAAACATATTCACATACCCATCTATTTCTATCCGTTTATATTTTGGATCGACCAGTTAGGCTCATCGAATTGTCGACCATTTTGGTCTTCATCCATTGCCTTTTGGCATTAAACACCACATTACTCAGATCACGTATACCGCATCGGACAAAATTTGAATTGTTAGTATATCAAAATTTGAATCACGTGCTTGGTTGAAAGCACCGAAATTATAGAAACGGCATAGCAAATTGGTTTCACTGCATTTATAACGCATAACATTTCATCAAGACTTACATACAGTGTGGTACAAATGTAGTTTAAAGAGAATGTTAAATTGGGAAAATACAAACAACAAATGTTGGTCAAAAGTGGAGATACTTGGACAAGATGTAGGTACATCGACAAGTAAAGTTCATATAATAACCTTTTTGGTGTGCGTCATCGATTGACGATTGTTAATGTCGTTCTAACACATTACGTTGGAAGAAATGGAAAAAAAAGCAGGTCTGTGCACAATAATGGAACGTTTAAATGTATTAAAAACGTTAACACTAATCTTTGATTTAAAAAATTTGATTAGTTGATGTTTAGATTACGCACAAGCGCGATCTATCAATCGGGAGACATTTACAAAATTCAAAATAGGTTGCAGACGTACCTTTCGTAGCGGCAATGTGTCTTACGTCCCACTGACAGCTGTCGTCAGGTCTGTACTTTGTTGTTTACGGTCAATTATCATTTATGAAAAGTTAATATTAATCTTATTGTTATATTTATTGAAATAATACAAAAATATGCCTAGATACACGAAAAAACATCAGCATTTTGAAAGTTCTCAAGTATTTTCAGTTAGAAAAAGAAGCTGGAAATTATTAATTTCATAGCCTTTTCCAATTTCGCTGAATACGATCCTGATGATTTTATTTACCAAATTTAAGGTTAGCTATATGTCAAAATAGCAAATAAAATAATAGTATATTGTATAATTAGTGGGAATATGCTTTTCACACGAATTATACATACTATTTTTTATTCGATCGTTGATTTACATTTAAAAAATTAATTAAAAAATATTTCATTCAAGAAGTAATCAGGTAAGTTTAGATAGGTTTCTCTATGTTCATATTGAAATAAAATAAAATCTTTATACGATAGGGCCAGAATCATTTGTTCTAATGATAATCATTTCACAAAGGAGTAAACTCTATACTAAAAAATGTTTTAAATGCCAATAATTACCCGGCATAATTTGTAAATAAAGAAATTAAGAATATAGAGAAGGGCTCATTGTTAATACCCCATAATAATAACAATTATATCAATAATTCAGCTAACATAATTTTTAAAAACTTGACAATACCGTATGTTAGGGGTTTGTCAGAAAGAATTAAGAAAATTGGTAATCAATTTAACATTCGAACAAGCTTCCAATCTAACTATACTTTGAGATCTATACTAACAAAAACAAAACCAAAAAATGAAGAACAATCTTCAAAAAATTGCATATATCAGATATCTTGTGAATGCGACAAATTCTATTTAGGTGAAACATCTAGCTAGACCATTGAAAGTCCGAATAAGTGAACATAAAAAATATATCAAAGATAGGGAGTTCTTTAAGTCAGGTATTTGTAAACATGCTTGGGAAGAGGGGCATAAAATTCAATGGGATTCGACAAAAATAATATTGAAAGAGCCCAATAATAAAAGACGAAAAATCAAAGAAAGTGCTTTAATACAACTAAATGCAGATAAATGTGTAGCTAGTATTTCAGCCGAATGTGGACAAATTTGGTCACCAATGTTAGAAAGAGAAATTTCCAATAATCAATTAACTGCGTTATCAGGATAGCATCATAAGTTTTTATCCAGGTTTTCTTATGATTTATCACACTTGATTTTACACACTTCAATACACTAAATCACCAAACTGAGTCATACATATTTTGAAAACAGAAATAATCATACACAAAAAAGTAACAACAAACGCGTTTTATTAACATTTCTAAAATAAGCGCTATCCCAATAAAAACCGTTCCTGGAACGTGCACTTCACTGGATTCCATTTCTAGTAGACTATCATATCTTTAGAATGTCATAAAATAAAATATTTATTTCACATTTTACCAAAGATGTGGTCTACTATGAAATTTGACAACAAAGTTTTGTAGTCTTAAACTTCAAAATATTATTGATTGTCTAGTTGTCATATTTTTTTCGTTGTGTCAGATAGGGACCAAAAATTATTTTATCATTATTCAATCTTGACAAAGGTAGCTGGAACGCTACCGAAACGTCGAAATAAAAAAATAAAAAAAACATTATTGTGGTTTTCATTCCCAAAAAATAAAAGATGAAATATATAGAAGTGGTAACCATGGAAATTGCTTAGTAAAGACAAAAGTAATCGTTATTTGTTTAACTAGGCAGCAAAGTAGTAGATTGACTGCCGAGGCTGAATTCAGGAATTCAGCTAAGGCAGTCAATCTACTTTGCTGCCGAGTTGAACATATAATTTTTTCTCCGATTGTTCATAATGATATAGGAGGATATTGTATTTGCAAATTATCTGAGGAAAGAAAAGGTGGCCTATTCGTTCAAAATTGTAGTAATTTTACCATCAATGTTAATAACAACTAAACATATGTTTTTAAATTCTTGTTAAAAGTGTTATGTAATAATTGCTAATAAATGTTTACGTCAAATGTTTTATTCCAATTGAGTATAATCACTTTGCTGCCTAGGCAGGAAAAGTAATACTTTGCTGATTGATATGTGTCAGCAAAATTAATATTTGCTGCCAATCGGAGAAAATATAATTTTTCTCCGATCGAATATATTGACGAATCACTCGATAATAAAGTAGAAGTGGCTAATAAAATATTCAACACCCCTGCCTCGACTTCAAATGAAAATGATCGAAGCGAGATAAGCCAAACAATTAGCCATGCAACTTCAAGGTATATAAATTCTCGTTGCCCTCCAGTACAATTTACAAATTGTACAAACTGTCCTACAATAAATGTTAATATTATTAACAATTAATTTGTGTTCAAGAATATCGTTGTAAATTAGATGTTTCTTTTATTTCTTTTAAAACAACTTTATCAATATGAAAATTAAATCCATACTTTGATTCATTTTATTGTAATAATCCATTTGGAACATTACCGAACGCTACAGCAGTGCGGTAAGAATATTACCGCACTGTTATTGTCTAATTGCTTAACTATTCTGGAATGTTGAGCTTTGCGCATAGAAAACAGGTCAAAATAGTGCCACTTTTCCCACGATCGGAGAAAAAAGTATTTTCTCACATTATAATTTCCATCACTAATTTTTTAAGATAATAACGCAGTCTCTGACACCAGTGCCGTGCGGTACTATGAAGCAGGGAAGCGACTGCATCAGGCGGCATTACAAACGGGCGGAATTTGGAGAGAACTAAAAAAATATTTATGCTTCTGTTTTTTATTTAAAACTTAAACTTTTTATTATTTTAAAATATTCAAAATAAGGGTCGGCATGCATCACCCTGAAAAATATCACCGCACGACCCTGTCTGACACAATTTATGTTAGTTACTTGTCACTTTTACTAATGAAAGTATAATTTTCTTCAGTTTGATCTAGTTTTTATTTCATTCTTATATTTCATTGCTTTCAGAATTTATGAGGGGGTGGGGAAAACAAAACCTTGATTAATGATTTAGTCAGTTAATAATTTTCAACATAAATTTTCCCAAACTCTTCTGAAGCAGTTTATTAGACGTATCAAAATGTCTGAAGCCATGCACACAGACAGGTATCTAAATGGCGTCTCCATCCACTCGAGACAGCTCGTCAAGTCATTATATATCCTTAAGTAGACAATGGTCACGTTTGATATTATAGAGAAACGTTTCAGCTACCGTCCAATCACGATAGTTTTACATCTCTTTATTTATCTGATGTTTTACTATAATTACGGGTCTTTGTCGAGACAAATTCGTGTGTATTTTAAGGTGGTCCTCATTAATGTCGGGTACAGTGAATTTTAAGAAATAATTATACGTGATATAATGATTTGAAATGGAAAGGGCATGTCATATTATTAAATAAAAAAATAGACAATGCGTTTATATAAATAATAATGCAGGTTTTTTGTCCATTGGAATAAGACACAACTGAGGGTTGTTTTGTTTTCGTTGTATCATTGGGTAGGGTTGTACAATATTATACAATGTATCTCATATTATCGGTTCTAAATCCACCCTATCGAGTAGTTCAATTGCACCTTACTCCAAACGACATTAAAGATCACAGAGTGTACCCTCGCTCGAGGTGAGGTACTTTGAAATTTCCTTGATACATTTTTACCCAGCCACTCTCCGCATCGAGAAGTCCGAAATATAATCACATTGGAATACATTGAGTAAATAGGTTCGGGCTGGACCATTCTTTACATTTGGCTACCTTCTATTCTGTTGCCGATTAGGGTAATAGTAGGAATCTAACAAATGATAAGCGGTTTCCACTGTGATGTTAAAATTAGGCTTTATGCACCGACGTACCTACATTGAGTTGTACTTCTGAGTCAAATCTTGTTAATCATACGAACCCCGTTTATCAGTCGGTCGGCTAGGTTAGGTTTTCCAAGTAGTGATGAGCAAAATTGGTCTAGGTCTCGCGAAAAAAAGCGAAAAAGCAAGACCAAGACTACCCTTACCCTAGCAAGTCCAATACTAAATGAATAAGAATAAGACCAAAGATAATTCTTCACTTAATATTGTTTAAATAGTGATAAAATAAAGAATTCTGCTAGTTGATCATTAATTGTAAATTATCAATGGTCACGTATGGCTCAGCAGTCTGGTGGACCAAAGGTCTGCAAAAGACAGCTAGAGCAGAGATGCAAGGTTTGCAGCGAACAGCATACCCAGCCATTTCCGGAGCAATGTCATCCACACCAACGGCGGCTATAGAAGCCCTCCTGCAACTAACTCCTCTCCACATTCACTTGGAGAAGGAAGCCAAGAAAGCTGCTCATAAAATGCTATCAGTGGAGAGGCAAATAAATGAAGAGACTCTGAGGGATCACTCAGAATTGACACCACACCTCATTTTTGGGATGCCCTCGGATCTCTCTGTCACAAAACTTCACGTGGACAAGCCCTTTAAGGTCCTCATTCCCACGAGAGACCAATAGGATAGCGAAGAAATCTCCTTCCTAGAAACGGACTACGTAATTTACACTGACGGATCCAAAACCGGAAACGGGGGTGGAGCGGCGGTCTTCAGCAGGAAACCCAGAGTTGAAATCATAGCCAACCTGGGCAGGTACGCTACTGTCTTTCAGGCTGAGGTATACGCCATTGAACTGGCTGCAAAAAAGCTGATGAATCAACCTGTTGTAAGAAAGAACATACACATCCTGTCAGATAGCCAGGCTTCTCTTGAAGCACTGAGTTCGAACAGGATAAAATATAAAATGGTATATAGCTGTCTACAATCCCTTGAAATACTAGGCAAGGAACACAGAGTCATTTTGACCTCGGTGCCGGCGCATCGAGGAGTGGAGGGCAATAGGGAGGCTGACATTCTGGCAAAAAAGGGATCAGAGACTCTATTTATCGGATCTGAACCATTTTTTGGCATTGCGGAAAGCACTGCTAGATCAGCCTTAGCTACCTGGGCGGAAGGAAAACCTACACGTACTGGGCAGACATACCGGGGCTCTCTCACTTGAAGGCGTTCATATATACTACCCTTCGAGTACAAAAAATAAGCAGATCCTGGAATGGAGTAGAACAAACCTACTCATTCTGACTGGACTGCTTACAGGATATTGTAGACTAAATCACCACCTAAAGAAGATAAGTCTGGTTCAGACCTCGGACTGTCGGCTCTGTAATTTCAAGGACGAAACTGCGGAGCGCATACTATGCTCATGTCCAGCCTTGGGCAGGGTAAGGTATAATATATTCGGTTTTAGTAACTTAGAGCCGAACGACTTCAAAAAAGTATCACCAAATAATACAACCATGGACTTCGTCAGAAGCACAGCCTTGTGGGGTGAATTGTAGCTCCTAAGAGTGAGCCACAATAAACCTATGTATGTATGTGTGTATGTGTGATTTTTGGGGTGACCTTCACTGAGACCTAAAAGGTCTATTGTGCCCCCTTACTTCTACTCAGTTTCTGAGGAGAGTCTCGGAAACTAGTAGTTCCTTTAGTCCTATTTCCCGGAGGAATTTTAGGATGTCTGCAGGCTTCAACTTAGGCAAATGTTCCTCTTCTATCCAGTAATCTCCCAGGTGCTGTGCTCTAGGATTCTGGAGTGCTGTGCAGTTGGAAAGTATGTGGATGGAGGTTTCTTCTTCCATTCCACAAAATCTGCATTCTTCTTCCTCCACTATTTTGAGCTTTTTCAGGTGCCCATTCAGGCGACAATGTCCCGTTAGGATCCCTGTCAAAACTCCTAGCGCAGTTTTACTTTGACTTCTGCAGTCTTTTGATCTCAACAGGTAGTCACCCAGAAGAGTCTTTGATTGTATAAGCCCTACTAGATCTTTCCAATGGTCAGATCTTCTCTTTTTCTCGGCTTTACTTATTTCTTCCAATATTACATTGGAGCTGATTCCGCAAAAGGGTTCGGGCCCCCAGAAAGGTATTTCAGTCCCCCTCTTTGCTAGTTCATCTGCTATTTCATTTCCTTCTATTCCAGTGTGTCCTGGAATCCATAGTAAGGTGACTATGTTGTTCTCGCCTAGTTCATTGAGTTTGTCTAGGCATTCCCACACCATTTTGGAACTGATTACACAAGAGCTCAGTGCCTTAATGGCTGCTTGACTATCCGACATTATGATAATCCTTTGTCTTCTGTATCCTTTATCAATATTGAACTGGGCGCACTTTCTTATGGCGTGGATTTCCGCTTGAAAGATACTTGGGGTTTTTCCCAAGCTTTCAGAGTGTTTGATTCCTGGCCCGAACACTCCTATCCCAGTTCCTTCTATTGCTTTTGAGCCGTCTGTGTACCATTGAATGGCATTCTTTCCAAGTCTGGTAATGGTATTTGGATCCCATTCCTTCTTGTTGCTCATTTCCGTAACGAATTTCTTTGAAAAGTTATATTTTTTCATCATACCGTCTTGTGGCATGTCCCAGGTTGTCTGATTTCTAAGAAGTGAGGAGGTGTTTTTTTAATGATTCCCTCTCTACTTAGTCTGTATCTTGTTCTTTCTGCAACACTTTCCACCACCATATGTAAAGGGGTGAGGTTGAGAATCACTTCCATGGCTGCCGTTGGGCATGTTCTCATTGCTCCTGTAATGCATATACAGGCTAGTCTTTGAATTTTGGAGAGGTTTTCTCTCGTCGTCAATAGGCTAGTTCTACTACACCAGGCAATGGCTCCATAAGTGATGATTGGTCTCACTATGGCAGTGTACATCCAGCTTAGGATTTTTGGGTTACAGCCCCAGTTTGCTCCTGCCAGATTTCTGCACACCATTATAGCCATTTTTGCCTTGTATGTAATCTCCTTTTCGTGTTTGTTCCACAGGAGTTTACTGTCTAAAGTTAAACCTAGATACTTGACTTCTTGTCTCCATTCAATCTCGTTCCCATCAAGTTTTATGGTTTTGAGGTTGAGTTTTCTTTTCTTAGTGAAGGCTATCAGGATGGTTTTAGTGGGGTTTATGCTAAGTCCCACTTGCCTACACCAGCTATTTGTATAGTTCAGACCCTTTTGTACAATATCGCAAAGGGTGTTTTCGAATTTTCCCCTGGCTGTTATGACAATATCGTCGGCATATCCTTGGCAGGATATACCGAGATCCGTCAAACCACACAGGAGTTCGTCAACCGTCAGACTCCACATTAATGGGGATGCTACTCCTCCCTGTGGGCATCCTCTGGTAGTGCAGATGGAGACAATGTCTTTGCTCGTCCTCGTCTCTGCTATTCTTGTGGTGAGCAGTTCCGACATCCATTTGGATGTTGTGCTGTCTACACCTCTTCTGTTCAATGCTCTTCTGACTGCCTCATGTGGAGTATTGTCAAAAGCTCCTTCTATGTCCAATAAACCTAACGAAGGTCGCAGTGGAAGGTGGCGAGAAGGCCCTACTCACATAAAACCTTACCTTACCTAACCTATATTATCAATAATTCATAGCCATTATAAGATAAGAGTAAAAGAAATAAGTCATGGGTAAAATGAGCAAGACCAAGATCGAAATATTTGAGCAAGCTCACGACCGAATAAGCTTTGCTTTGCTTATCTCCATTTCCAAAATAAACCAAAACCAATTAGTTATCTGTTCTCAAAGTGTTTTCAAAAATGTGGTAGCTGGTAAAATGAACCAGACCAAGACGGAAAGATTTAAGCAATCCCACTACCAAATGGGTAAGCTTTGCTTCGCTCATTTCTATTTCCAAGAACCAAAAATAACGAGCTAGCTGTTTTCAAAGTGTTTTGAAAAATATGGTAAGGGAAAAAGGAGCAAGATTAAGACTTTGAACGCAAGGTAACGAGCTATCTGTTCTCAAAGTGTTTCCAAAAATATGGTACCGGTGAAAGAAACAAGACCAAGACTTTGAACGCAAAACCAAGACTAGATAAGCAAGACCTAGACTGGAAGATTCAAGGTAGCCCACCACCGAATAAACTTTGCTTTACTCATCTCTATTTCCAAGATGAACCAAAAATAACGAGCTATCTATTCTCAAAGTGTTCCCAAAAATATGGTAACGGGTAAAATGAACAAGACCAAGACTTTGAACGCAAGACCAAGACTAAATAAGCAAAATAAAGATCAAGACCGGAAGATTCAAGCAAGCCCAGGATCAAATAAGCTTTGCTTTGCTCATCTCTATTTCCAAGATGAACCAAAACCGACGAGTTATCCGTACTCAGAGTGTTTCCAAAAAGATGATGGCGACATTTGTCTCAAAAGTGGAACATGTAGCAACGACTCTCAAGCAGAATCAAAGAACTGTATGAACTGTGAGTAGCGCCTAGAATATTGTCAAGATGTCGTTCACCGAAAAGGCAAGAAAAATCTCCCAAAAGAAACTTTTCTTTGGCCTGTACATTCTCGCTCTTCTCAAGATCATAGACAACAACAGACTCCTCCAAAAAATGTATTTCTCTACTATTTCAACCCAACTTTATACCAAACGATTTTTTTTCAATTCTCTTTCTTCAATTAAACCCAAATCTTCTGATTTATATTCTCGTTTGTTAGATAAATAAAAAAAGCCACCCTATCACCCATTATACCGAAAAAATAATAACATTATTTTAATGGATCTCTCCCGCTGGCAAGCAGAGGGAATAACAATGGCGTTGGCTGTGTTCAATTCCAATTATTGAATGGCAGTAGGAACAAATTGAAAGTATAACATGTGGAATTAACAAGGGGTAACGTAACACGAAGGGCCCGTTATGCAACGACACCCTTCTTCTTGGGGCCAATCAGTCGACTGTAGACACGCCCTTGACTTTAGAAGGGTCCTTTCGGGACTCCCGTGGCTGATGGTTTTCATTTTACCATTAACGGCACGCAGTGGGTTACTTTTTCAAGGATTCTATATAACGTGTTAAAATTCTCATTTGTAGCTTCGACAATTGTCATAATTATACAGGGTGTAACAGTAAAACTGAAACATTTATTTGATAACAAAATTAAAAAGTGTTGGCGTAAGTATGGTGACTTATAGGTGGCCAATCAATGGGACCTCTCCTTTCAATTCATCTATTTGGATAATAACGGTCCCTAACTGCTCCTGCTTAATGAGGAGGTGCTCCGTCTTGTTGGTAATGCAATAAATTTTCATCTAGAGCTGTATTGCCATCATCGTCCTGTTGTTTCTCTAATGGGCTCGTTTACTAAAATTTTTAAATCATTTTTAACAAAGTACTAAGGATAAAAATATGATTCTGAAAATTTCATGTCAATAGAATATGTCGTTCTCCTGATACAACCAATTAAACAAGCATACCGTAGCGGGGCGAAGACTATGACTGTGACGTCACCGCATATGAAAGTTAATGTGCACAAACATTACGCTTCTGACTGTAACGTGCCTCGCGTAGAATTTATTTATTTTGAATTACTCACAAAATTTTGTGTGAATAAAATAAAATGTGTGGACCTAATTTTAAAAAAGCAGACTCATTAAATCTTCCAGAAGTGGACTTGCTAATGATTATAAATTTTTTAATAAAAAACACGAGTTAATTAAAATAAAATTTTATCCTATGTGACACATCGTTTTTGGCTGTTTTCCGGCCAGAATGATTAAAAATGTCAATATTTTCATAAATACATGCTCTCTCAAATGATAGACAGGGTGATTCCAGATGTTTTATTTTATTCGTGGTCTGGTGGACAAAGTTACGGAGATTTTTTTAACAGCAGACTGCCCAATTAGAGGAGCTTCTCCAAATGCTATTTACGATGAATGTGTAGTGGAAATTGAATCACCAATGTTGAAAAGAACAAGAAAAACTTATTTTGATGAATCAGGTAATATTAGTTTCAAATGTTTATATCAGATTCAAATGCACATGAACCTCTCTGGTAAAAAAAAGCGATATTTGTTAGAGCTGATCCGGACTTTGAATCAAATCAAATAATTTCTTTTGAAACATATAATATACGCCAGTTTTGTTGATGATCTACTGAAAAAGATTACCCGTTTTTGGAAAAAAGCAGTATTTAATAAAATTTAATTTGTGAAGAACTGACACATTATTTTATTAAATAATTTTGAACATTAATAACACCACAAGCTATAAGAACAATATTATCTACGTATTTAAAAAAATTAGATTAATACAAGCGTGTGGTTTTCAATAACCCTCTCAATATGGATTCACAACGTATTTTATAAGGTAATTTTTAACGATTCTGATTTAAGAAAAATGAAATCCTAAAAATACACAACTTATCAGTGAATGCTTTGAGCTCGGCTTTGAGTCTTTTTATGCCTTTCTGCCATTGCTTCCGTTTTTTTGCATCCTTATTAATAGAAATGATTGTTTTGTTAGATGTTTTAATCGTAGTACTTTTACATTCTGGAACCGCACAATATTTATAGCTTTTTTTACTCTGGTTCTGGTCCATTGTGTCGAATAGTTTAAATTATTTCTAAACGTTCTTACTTCACAAACACAATACTGTTTAGAGCTTGTAAGCATATAAGCAAGCAAAATACTGTTACTAGCTCTAACCGAAAACCGATCGGCGCGGTATCCGCTATCTGGAGAGATTTCATATGCTATGACGTCACACCTGAAATTCGGAGAGGAGGTCTGTTTGATGTTCATAATTACTTTTAGGCGACTTAGGAGTCTCGCTGACGTCTAATTTCTGGCACAGAGCCTCAAAATGATATGCTCTTCCTAATGGTAAAATAAAAAAATTATGTAAATGAGCCCATTTCCTAAACAACCAAGGGCTCAATAGTGTTCTCCAGGAATCGAAGTACATTTCCAAGTAAAAACAAGGAACCAATCACATTAATCACTCAATACCCCCGCATCAACATTTAGTTTCTCAGGATACTGCGTGTGGTTTTCTCTAAACAAAGGTGGATTTTCATCATTCAAATAACGACTGAATGTATCGGTCTGGATCGGAATCAGACAATTCTTGAAATCATTGCGTTTTATAGTGTGGTGAAATTTATAAAGCTTCCAAGCTTCCTGTGCCGATTGGTGTGATAGTCCTGTCATTGCAGAGACGTAGCGAGTTGTAAAGTAGCATCTGTATCTGTATTTGTAGAGTAGGAAGGGTGAGTGTAGGCTCACAGCACTTAGGCCACATGTGACCCATTCTACATACTCCCGAGGAATTGTCCTCCTAGGTCATCCTCCACCCTGTCCTTTCCAGAAAGGTGGACAGGTCACTAGGAGACATTTCCTTTATATCGGCAGGTGTAGGCCAAGACTCACCAAACACACTCTCTTATTGACGATAACTCCAGACACTCGCATAAGACAGGCCTGACAGTTTCATCTTCCTGTTCAGTGTTCATACAGTTTGCATAGAGGTGTGTCCACTAGCCCTATAGTATGGAGGTGTTTCCTTAGTTGACAGTGGACAATCAGAAATCCTACTGTTAAACGTAGATTTTTCCTGGTCATCGTCAAATATTTCTTCGGCGCCAGCTTCCCAGGGTGATCCTGGCAAGACTGCATCCTTTGATTCCATCCCATCTCTTAAACGATTGAGCATGGGTGTGACGTTTGGCTAGTTCCGCGATAAAATTGTCGAAGTCGTTAGGCCGTAGGTGTCACTGGGCCTTAAATCTTTACGTCCAACCCTGGCTAAAGAATCGGCAATGCGATTTCCTTTAATCCTGTCGTGCCCTTTAACCCACCTCAGGATAATATTGTTATCTGCCGAGGCGTTAGCTAAATCTTGGTGGCACCCTAGTACTATCCCCGATATAACACGTTGTCTGTTCAAGGCTAATAGGGCTTGTCTACTGTCAGTGCAGATTGTTATGTTTTTGCCAGAAATTCCTTTGTGGCAATTGAGATACCAGCCAGTTCTATTGGATCCAAACCTGGTTTCAGTTGCATCATTGGCTGCCTGGTAGCATATAGAGATTCCAAATTGTGCAAAGACTTCAATTTGAGTGGCTTCATCGAGTACTTTTGCTGCATCCCTTCTTTTATCCACAACTGAATCCGTCTCTCTAAAGTTTGGCACTAAATCACGGATATACACGTGACTTACATGTTGTTCAGGATGTCTTTCATTATTGTAGTTAAATTAACGTATCAAAATATTTTTGGACCAAACAGAATAACGAAATTCTTGAAAGCAACAATAAATCAGCATTAAAATAAAATTGTTATATAAGCAAAAACTATAAAACAACTTCGCTAGCTGGGATTGTATCGAACTAATTTCGAAAATACAGTCCAAAAGCGTTGATCTATCTACGATTTTCACATAAAAGTGTCCACACTAAAGGACTCTGTATCCTCACCTATATCAAAAGCTTCAATGTAACCATTAAGAATTCGGTTAATATACAGGGGTTCTCATTTAAAAAATCATATGTTTGGTTTGTAGCGAAGTTATGCAACACCCTTTACAGTTTTTTTTCTTAATAAAATTTATTTACATTTCACAAAATAAAGCATTTACCGAACTTTGCTGTAAGATTGGTATATAAGCTTCAAATAAAATGACATATTTGTGGTAAAACGTATTGTTTCCCTCACAACCAACATTTTCCATCCAAAAAATTTCAATATTCTGTTCGGCACATTCATCCTTCTCACTCTCCCGTTTTCATCTGGCATCTCATCGTAAATCAGCGAACACAAAACACCACCCAAAACCCAAACTCTAGCATCCCATCGCGACCGTTGTTTCATCCCCGTTTTCTGTTCAAGTTGTTTCGCGAACCCTTGACATTCTCTCTTGACTATATGAAGAGCCTCTTGAAACGTGCCGATCATTTGTTTGATGAATCTCCGCCACGGTTGCCTTTTCAACGAACACTAACAACTCTTCTACCAACTCGCTAAACCTCATGAAGACATGGACGGTGCAAAATTAATTTTTTTTTTTCGAAGCTCAGCAAAACAACAATACTCAGCTTTAGTTATTGTTTTTATTTTCACTTTGTGTGAAGCAAAATTCCACTATAACTGTAAAACGAAAACAATAAAAAGCCAAAACAGACGCTGCATCCACAAAAATCCTTAATTGTTCTTCCCTAAGTAGCACGAAACGGCTTTATTGGGTATTACAAGGATGCTTCAAGCCTAAAAAAATGAAACTGTAAATAAAGCCAATTGGTTTACTCCAGAGCACTAAGCCTAAGGATTAAGTGGGGAGTGGGAAACAATAACAGCGTGGTTCAAACAGAACTAACAGGTATCTCAATTGCCACAAAAGAACTAACCAGAAAAGGAATTTCTGGCAAAAGCATAACCATCTGCACTAACAGTAGACAAGCCTTCTCAGCCTTGAACAGGCAACGTGTTATATCGGGGCTAGTACTAGAGTGCCACCAAGATTTAGCAGATAAAAATATTATCCTGAGCTGGGTTAAAGGGCACGACAGGAGTAAATGAAATCGCATTGCCGATTCTTTAGCCAGTGACATCTACGGCCTAACGACTTCGACAATTGCGGAACTAGCCAAACGATATACCCTCAAAAGATTGGATGGAATTAAAGGATGCAGTCTTGCCAGGATCACCCTGGGCGACCCTGTATTACAATTACCTTGAGTAGCTGGTCTTAAGGCTTTTGTCAAGATAGTTTTAAAAACTCTTCAAATACTTAAGTTTCAAAACCATGCGCTATCAAAGTGCCTAGTCTTAAAAGGATCATCTCAATATACATATTTCATTTTCGGTTTT
>CAJUYH010007483.1:0-17485 GCA_910591685.1 Galerucella tenella | reverse complement strand
TTTGTCAGGAAATAAATTATTTTTTTGGATAAACGTAGACTTTTTCCTATTTTTCGTTCGTGTGAAAATGGAACAATAGTTTTTGAAGTGATTTACTATTTAATTTAAAACACCAAAATTCCTGGTTTTGAAAATGGACCCGACGCAGTCACAAATCGATGGTAGTGGAATTGAGATCCTACTCTTTGAAGAACTTAAGTATTGTTATAAACGCTTAAACTTATGTTTTGTCCCTGCAGAGTATTTTTACTTTTTCTAAAGATATTTGTCAACAGTAAAAACACAAGAGCTTTTTTTATCGGATAAATTTCTCTTTGCAGCGAAACAGTTTTGCCCATCACTAATTTTACGAGAAAAACTGACATGACAAATGTCAGTTTTTCGAGCTAATTTAATGATTGGCAAAACTTTGAGTTGAAGAGAAATTTATCTGATAAAAGAAAAGCTCGAGTGTTTTTTGGCAAGATAAATTAGCGACAGAATATTGAAATTATAAGTGACCAAACTTGCGACTCATTGTCATTGTGAAAAGTGACGTCTGCTTACTAGATATTGAGGAAGAGGAGTTTTTAAAAGGATGTACCTTTTTTATCGATGTCAAAGTGACAATAACATTTCCAGGTATATGACATTTTAACATTGGAGTTAATTTATCAAAGGTAATACCACGGGAGCTCCAAATTTTATCGATATTTTTTTCTTTTCCACGAAAACCTGTTTATTTGGCAAACATATAAAAACAAACCGATTGATAAAATCACGATTCCGTTAGGACGAGGGATTTTATCTAAATTCGGTTTGTTTGAATGTTTTTGCTTTATATAAACAAGTTTGAGTGATGAAAATAAAAAATCATGCGATAAAATTTGAAGAGCGAGTTTTATTTGGGATTTTGCTTTATTTTTTCTTCTTATTAATTCATTGAATTCGAAGAATAAGGCCCGGTTGTACATTTGAAGCTTAAAATTAAGCTCAACTGAGCTGGGCTTAAAATATAAGCTTAGCTCAACCCTAAGCCTGTTGTACAAGCATGGTTCAGTAGCATCTCTGCTAAACCTACTCGTATATTTGCAAGTGTTGGTAGAACTTCTTTCGAACTGACGCATGCGTATGAAGTAAATTGGTCAGCCGTAAGCCAACTTTGTACAACAGCAATCTGACGCTGAACCTGAGTTCACACTTGAGCCTTCACTAAGCTACAATTGTACAACCGGCCCTCCTAACTGGAAATATAATCAACTTTTAGTTGTCAATAATGACAAATTCAAAGTAACATTTTGACGTTTCAATGTAAACAAGGTATTATCTATAATTAGGAAGCAGTTCCATCAGCAGTAGGTAATACTATAAGTACTTCAAAATAATCAGGTTATACATCGATAACTTGTTGCACTATTACAAAGTGTCAGTTTGACAGAATAATCCTCCCGCTTTGCGGTCGAATTATTTAAACTGTCAAACTGACACTCTTTGTAATTATGGAGGAAGTTTGAGGTGTATGACCGTATTTTTTTTGAAGTACGTATTGTATTTGATAGGATTATTTGTTGAGTAAATATAAACAATTCATTGATTTAGATACAAATCGGTACAATGGAATTCAGAATCAAAAAAGACTCATTTTTGATAAACGGTCAGAATATTGATGTCGATGTGGTTGCTATGGAAACTGAAGTATTGTGAAATTTTTGATTGGTAGAGCTACCCTATGTTTAATCAGGTATTATCGAAATTATACGAGGTAACTTAACTAAATTGATCGTTCTGATTAGTTGAAAATGATACGAAAAAAATATGAGTATAATACCGAATCATTGGCTAGAATAATGTATTGCTATTGGCTAAAACCACCAAAATGTCAGATTTTGAGTCATGCCTAATGGGAGTGTTGGACTTAGCAAAAAAGTTTTCTCAATACTGATAAAGGTGGACAAAATCATAATGAGGAATCAATTATTTTTAATATTTTTATTTCGGTTTGAAGAGCCAACTTTTGGATGATTTGAATAGTCAACTTTTGGATGATTTGAATAGTTCGCCATTTATAATGTGATGTACATACCCTAAAAGAGAAGTTAGCTACATTAGGGTTGACATAGGACACTAACGGACACAAATCAGTAATCAACGTTTTTTAAATTCGTATTGAAAGATAGGTTATACTTATGTTATATTGCTCTGTTATAGTGAATGACTTAGGAGTTAGTAAGTTTATAAAACATATAATCAGAAAGTGGCTAAGTTCATCTTTAGGTTTGTGACGTACCTGTAGTGAAAGTTGCAAACATTTAGGAAACCTTAGTTCTCAGGTTTTTCCTGCCATATTCGCTTTCAAAAAAATTCAAATTAACTCTTGCACAAAAGCACCAATATATTTCAATAAAATACCAAAAACCAGATATTGATTGATTCACGATGGAAGGGAAAGTTTGGCTCACTTAACTACATTTTAAAATCGTCTTAAAATATACAGAAAGTCCCAATGAATTGTCGTATATAAAACTCTCACTTTTTCTCACGAAACACTATGATTTTCACTAAATTTCAATCCCTTGAAAATAAGCTATAGGTCAATGAAGATTTCCTGTACCCACAGTCTGTTTGAAATCGACAGAGATGAATAAAACAATGATAAAACCTAATTTAACTTGCAAAACCCTATCTTACTAAAACTACAGGATTTCAAAATGATTGGCATCATAAGTCACATCTATATTCTTTCCTTTGCCTACCCAACTCTATACAATGCCAGTATACACAATCGGAATCTCATCTTCGGTAGCTTGTTATTGCAGGCATAGCCGTACTATTGGGTAGGGCTGTCAGTATATATGATAATCAATGAAAACCATGATTACCACAATCACCTAATAATAAGTAAGTGCATTATATATAATTAGTTCAAAGGAAATTATTAGATTAGCTCAAGCTCAGTAATGACTGATTGAATAGGATACAAGCATAAATTTTGCTATTGGTGGGAATTGACGCTTTATTAGTAGTCGCGTCATTATACGCGAAAAAAAATAAAATTTTTTCGGGCAGCACCGATCGGAATGCGGTTATCGGCATTCGCTTGCAAAAATTATTTGTAAAAAAGTTACCTAGTTTTCATTTGTCCAAAATCAGAAATTGCGTTGTTGCAGCCAAAAATGCATTCGAAAAATGCATTTTTTGAGACGCCCGTTCAGAACTGGCCCAGAATGGGTACTCGGGGGTTTTCGAGGTCGCTGATCACGATTATGATGTTCAAATTGACACCCTGACCACCCGGGGCTCAGGAACGCCGACGAACGTCATCTCCGTGGAACACTCCTAGAATTCGTGCGAGGAAGGAAAAACACTTGGCACCCGGGGGTTTTTTGGGTCGCTAAATTCAAATATGGCATCGGCGAACACCCCCCGCACACCTGGTGCGCCCCAACCTGGACCTGAACGTCTTCTCCGATGGTTTTACAGAGGTTGCGGTGCACCAGGTGCTCGGGGGATCGTTTTCGATGTCAAATTCTGCTCTAGCGACCCCAAAAACCCCCCTTAACGATTTTCGGTTCGTCTTTTTCGAATGTATCTGGAAAAGCCTTGGAGAAGACGTTCAGGTCAAGGTTACGGTGCACTAGGTGCTCGGGGGATCGTTTTCGATGTCAAATTCTGCTTTAGCGACCCAAAAACCCCCTAGGAAAAGCCTAGGAGAAGATGTTCAGGTCCAGGTTGCAGTGCACCAGCTGCTCGGGGGATCGTTTTCAACGTCAAATTCTGCTTTAGCGACCCATAAAACTCCCCCACAATGATTTTTGGGTTGTTTTTGACACTATTGTCAGGAAAATTCTCGGAGAGGACGTCTACGTCCAGGTTGGGGCGCACCAGGTGTGCGGGGGGTGTTCGCCGATGCCATATTTGAATTCAGCGATCCAAAAAACCCCCGGGCGCCAAGTGTTTTTCCTTTCCCGCACGAATTCTGGGAGTGTTCCACGGAGATGTCGTTCGTCGGCGTTCCTGAGCCCCAGGTGGTCAGGGTGTCAATTTGAACATCATAATCGTGATCAGCGACCTCGAAAACCCCTGAGTACCCATTCTGGGCCAGTTCTGAACGGGAGTCTCAAAAAATGCATTTTTCGAATGCATTTTTGGCTGCAACAATGCAATTTCTGATTTTGAATGAAAACTAGGTAACTTTCTTACAAATAATTTTTGCAAGCGAATGTCGAAAACCGCATTCCGATCGGTGCTGCCCGAAAATTTTTATTTTTCATGCCTCATTTCGCGTATAATGACGCGACTATATGTCTTCTAACACCTTGCATGCCTATTTTTTCAAAAAAATATAAACTTCACTTTTAAAACGACTTGAAAAATCATAAAATTTGAGAGTCCGCCAAAACGCGCTTTACGTCATAAAGATAGCTGCCCCATGTTGTGACGTCATTTGTTTACGTTCTTATTCGTGTATCACGCTCTGAGTTCTTGTGACCTAATTTGTTTCTGAAAGCTATAAAAATTGATAAAGCCGAAAAAAAATCTTTGTATTCCAAGTATTGCATTGTTCCAGTGAGTAAATCAACGTCTATTGAAACTCCAGACAAAATATTTGTTACTTTACCTGGTGACGCGAGCAAAAATACACTCAAGCAAAAATACAAAAATACATGGTGAAGACCATTTTAATGTAAGTACCTACTTCTACGCTGGTAATTTTTATTCTTAAATAGTTTGAGGTTATATACCTATATGTATAGGAATCAACCATAAAAACATTTTCTTACGACCACACATCGAAATATGGTAGGTATATATTATATAAATAAAACATAGTTACTACATACTCACGATAATGCTTAAACACCTCTTATTTCCTCTGCATTAAAGCAGCTGTTTGACTTTATAAATTCAAGCAGCATAAATGAGTCTACTTTGGGCAAGTTATCAGTTTCTGCTTTTACAAAACCTTCGCTAGCCATATCTTTACTCACAAAATATGAAAGAATCGTCACTGAACACTAAACTAGTGAATAAAATCTTCTTCCACAAGTTTTAAAATATCCTCGGAAATATCGAATATTTATGTCCACTTTTCACTTTACGTTGACTTTTAGAAATAAAAAAAAGCACACACCAACACGTAATGGTTTCAAACAAACATAAAAATGATATTTTTACGTCGATGAAGCAATTAATAGTTGATTAAAATACAATATAAACAGACAACTACACATAACCTAATGCAATACCGGCCATATTGACATAAGTAAACACAAGAGATATGACATCACACGTATCATCGGTAACGTTCGGAAATCCTCGGGTTGTGGTCGGAGAGTGCATTGAAATTTGAATTTTATTTTAAACTTTGGTAGTAAATTCCAATGGAAACTGGTCTATTTCCTATTATTAGTAATTTTTGATATCATATTCACTATTATAAATTAATATCCAAGCAAAATATGACTATGCGTGTACTCTAATATAAATTCAAACTGGCTTATCTTGTAAATATTGATAGAAGAGAGAAACTGATTCGTATTGTATGGAAGCTTCAATCAATTATTTCTAGCAGCATGCATATTTCATTCAAGCACTTTCAGTTTTAACCTTCAATCTCTCGGTTAGATATCCCTCGTTTTTCTATATCCCGAACGAACATTGGGATATAACTTTTACGCTTCGAATGCAAAGGCGTCATGGGATCTAATAACTTCTGTAAATAAATAACGGGTTGATTAATAATCGAAGAAAAAACCTCTTTAAGAGATAAACCTTTCGTGCAATATAACTGGAGTAATAACACCATGCTACTGATATCAATGTTTTTGATATTTCACTGTTCTCCACACTGTACTGGGTTTAATTGGCGATAGTTTTTGAGAGAACAATCTCTTATCTACAAACTCTGATATAAAAGAATCTGAACTGACTGGTCCATGGTAAGTGGAGTGAATATAGATGAAATATTTATAAGGTAGAGGATCATCGTCATGTCGAATAGTCAAGAAGTATTGAAGCACTGAGTTCTGGTGTCATCAGTTCCGAAATAGTATAGTAATGCATATAAAAACTCGACTAACTGAGTGAAAAGAGCATCGTCACCTCACTGTCGTTTCCAGGACACACTGGAATAAAATGAAATTAAATAGCGGATGATCTAGCAAAGAGAAGATCTGATATCCCCTTTTGGGAGTAGTTACCCATCCGAAAAGTTCATGGACGTGGAAAACTAGAGGCGCAGCACGTTATATTAGGTTGTTGCATGTCGGTAACGCGAAGCCAAAATATTGTAAACTACCTTCTTCCTACACGTGGTTTCTACCATACGCACAAGTCACTAGGAACACCCTTTATGTTTAATTTCGGTTTTAAATTCGGGCGCCAGATTTTGACCGATGTATGTATGTATTTGTGTTTTTTTGGGGTGACATTCACTGAGACCTAAAAGATCTATTGTGCCCCCTTACTTCTACTCAGTTTCTGAGGAGAGTCTCAGAAACTAATAGTTCCTTTAGTCCTATTTCCCCGAGGAATTTTAGGATGTCTGCAGGCTTCAACTTAGGCAAATGTTCCTCTTCTATCCAGTAATCTCCCAGGTACTGTGCTCTAGGATTCTGAAGTGCTGTGCAGTTGGAAAGTATGTGGATGGAGGTTTGATGCGTCAAGAGTGTCAGATAACCTCAGCTGAAGGTTACGGAAAATTACGCGGTCTAGCTGAATTTACTTCAACTAACTAATTACAGCACGGACGAGCCAAATATAGGACCTCCAACTAATAAGTTACGGTTGAAATCGAGAGGATACAGGAGCTTAAACCTTTAGTCTATTAATACCTTGTGGTCTACTTTGGTGATAGTTCTATAGTGACCAGTAAAAAAACGGAGGAAAGAGAAGAAGGGATTTATAACATATAATTGGTACTTTGAGGGCCAGTCATTATCAAATACGGTACAAATTGGCTAAGTAATCGGACAAGTTGTAACTAAGCCACTTCCAAGCTCGAACACCCTTTGGATTCAAATGAAAGCGGAAAACTTTAACGAACTCATATTGTGAAATTTGACGTAGATATTATTTAACGGAGTAAGAAATGAACGGTTTAAATCTGCTGGGCAATCGAACAAGTTCTGGAGAATGGCAATTCATGGAAAGCGCCAGTGACCTTATACTAGAAATACAAACAGTTCCATTTCAATCCTCATACCCATAGAATCCAATTGAATCTAGCTGAGAGTGATCGGGACCTTATCAACGTTGGAATCTAGCGATATTGTGTTAACCATTCCAAAAGACTCCGATGGACACCCTTTTGAACATTCAATTAATCAAATTTACTCACTAAACTGGTCATGAACGTAAATTATTCTAATTTAACCCATTTTATGTGAGTTGAGCTTTCCATTATTTTCCCTGAACTTCTCTTGATGTCTTTTCAATGTGACGGAAAAACAACACAAATTATTTGAAATTAATGGGTAGAGGAAATTGAAAGTGGACATTGGGCCTCTTTCAGACGGTCAGGATATATATCCGTCCGTATGATCGCCCGGCCGAGCGGCACCCTGGATCTCTCTTCACACGGGAGTCTGCGAAAATCCGGACCACTTGGTGCTAGATACTTCAGTTTTCGCTGATTGTGATGGGCAGTAGACGCAAAAAGATTTTGTTCGCCTTATTGAAACATTGGCGAAAAAAACAACATAATAGGCAAATTTGGGTTCACCCTTTGCTATAAAGCAGATCCTCGGCAGCTTCTCGGCAGCTTTGTTCCAGATTTCTGGTTTATCCTGAACTAAACTAATTAGGATTTCAGAATCTATTCCTTCTACTTCTTCCGTAGCTACACTGCAGAGTACACACACATTCTTCTCGACAACAGACTACACGCTACTGGCCTGCAAACTAGTATGGACAAGTATAGACCAATCGGATGATTAAACACCCGGATCACGTAAACGCATTCATAGCACAATGTGGTCCGCTAGGGCATAGTCCGGGAGATTGCCCGCCCGAGCTCCGTGAGTTCTAGCGGTTACATCCGGGTGTTTCGAATGCCCGTACGGCGATTCACCCGTGTCCGGAAAGTGTGAAGAAACATAATGGAACTGTGTATTGCTACTTGTCCGGCTGACGGGCGAAAACTCGGACGGACAAACGCCCTGACCGTGTGAAAGAGGCCTTAGAGTGAAATTAAGTTAAGATACCAACCGACACGAAGACGATCGGTTGCTGGCTGTGTGTCTGAAAGAAGCTTCAACTTGATGTTTCCAGACTGAATAAGTTTGTATATTTACACATGTACGACAAGGAAAATATGGGAAAAACTGCCTGAAAGAGAGAGAATAATAATTGTGGGCAGATTGCGATGGGCGTATCGAGTTCATCCAGAGGCTGGAAGAATGTTCATCGCCCCCCTATTTTAACCGCTGTTGCCAGAAGTGAAGATTAATTTGTACAGATGATATTTTTGTCCCGTTATCGTTGACTTTCTTTGGAAGTCATCCGACAACATTGTCCTTTACAGAGAGAATTCACTAGTATGTTCCCAGCAACGTACGTAACCTGTACATCTTAAAATTCATTTTTGTCAACTTGATCGTTTCTGACTGTTACCTATTATTTATTTAAAATAATAAGGCAAGATAAATTGCAACGGCGACTCAATGTGGAGAGCACCTCAGGTGTGAATTCGGAGACCAAACTAATAAATATCAATTCAGGGAGTAGTCTTACCGGTTCGCGGGTAATCCTACTTTATTTAAGTTATTGAAGTTATTGAAGTTATATTGAAGTTAATGGGATAATAAATGAAGTTAAGAAACCAAATCAATTTAATAAGTTAATAAATCAAGTTAAGAAATGTAATTAAAGTTAATCAAGAAAGGTAAGTGGGCGCCACCCTGAATAATATTAGTCGACTTGTTTTTCACATCACCACTCTCTATTAACAAACCTGGAAATGTTGGAAGGGAAGGAATATGAACAACGTTGTTAAATTTACAAGTTGTATAATGACTTCAAATATCACAGTAAAAAAATAAAAATAAATGTTGGTTTTGTGTGTTGAAGCACGTTGTTTTTACATTGGTTTACTTGTTTACTTTTCTTAATTTTCCACGTGTCTGAGATGGAAACTACTTCGTCCGGAATTGGCAGGTACAGGTCTCAGGTACAAAGTTCAGGTACAACTTCCAGGTACAAAGTCTCAGGTACGTCTCAGGTACTAACTTCCAGGTACGAAATCTCAGGTACTAAGTAAGTTCCAGGTAGGTACTAAGTAAGTGCTAAGAAAGATACATTGTATCAGTATCAGTATCAATAAATGGTTGATAAGAAAATCATTTAAGAACATGGTTCATAAAAAAAATATCCTGTATTTTACTATATAAAAAGAAAACAAAAGAAGCAATAAAGAAATGTGAAAAATGAAATGAAAAATGTAATCCGGAAATGTAATATTCTTGTTGGTAATTAGATTGAATTAATTAATTAACTAAATATACATATTCTAAAGTCTTCAACTATATACATGTGAACCTTTTATCACCTGTATAAGAAAAACTAGAAAAAGAAAAAGAACCAGATAAAAAAAATATCATTGTATGTGTGTATCTGGCGCTTATCACTAGGAGGAAAAAATATAAAAGCAACAATCACAAAAGGAAAAGCATAGACTTAAATGCAACTTACCATTCACATTGAATGCACTTTAGGAAAGATGAAGTTTAAATAAAAGATAAATTTTTAAAAATTCAACTTGACTGTTTCATGGTTCACTACTCGCTATTAAATTGTTGAACTATGCGATGAGCAATCGACATACGTTACATATTTCTTTCCTGTTCACATACTCCGCTTCGAGAAAGAATTTACGTATTCGTAGTGTGTTCTTGATTTCTATCTCTGTATAGGAGAGAAGAATTGAAATATTTGACCAATATCAGTGTATACTGATTCTCACCAACGGAGATTATTCGTCGCACATTAAATGTGAAAATTTTGCCTTTCAGCGGTGATCGGTGCTACAGGTCCTCAACGAGAATCACATGTTGATAAGGAAAAAGGACTGGCTACTCGCCGTCCGGTAGATATTTAAATATTCCAATGATGGTGGTCAAATATATCGTTACATGTCCAAGTTGACAATTGATTTCTAACTACAATTGAATATTATTTCAGCCGTTGTAACCTAATTTTAATGAATTAAGTGCTCAAATAAACCACTTTGCTGTGCCAGACAATAACCAAATCTGTGATAAAGATTTGATCTTATATCTATTTGGCGTAATGCTTTCACAAACGTGCTGTATTTTCACCCCTAATTTAGAAAATAAAGAATAGAAAACTAAAAAAAAAACAAGAAAACCCAGGCCCAAAAAGTTCTTGACCAGCCCGGCTTTCGAACCTAGCACCTCTGGGTTGTGAGCTCAGTACGCTTTCTACTTGGCTAATCTCCTCACATTTAGTCACATTGTATAGAAGGTTAAAGGCTGCATGGACGCATGCGCAATCGCACAAGCCACATGTAGCTACTACTACGTGGTGAGGGGTGCCGAGTCGGGAAAATAAGCACTCGTCATTATTCCAGCCTATGGATGAAGGATGAACTAGATACGCTAATCGCAAACTGCCCACAATTATTCTTCTCTCTCTTTCAAGCAGTTTTTCTCATAATTTCCTTGTCGTACTTGTGTAAATGGAATGGATTGAATAGAGTTTTCGCATACCGTAGATGAATAATACTGTAATGTTTTTCTTATTTATTTAAACAGTTTTTACCGTGGGAAAAAATTATACACTCACTATGGCTAATTACCACTGGTTTATTAAAGAAACACTTACACACTATAATAAACTTAATTTATATACACACTACTTAATGTCTATTAAGTTATCTACACTCGGTATAATAATTGTCCTAATTTATCTTCAACACTATTTATATTCACTTTCTGTTTACTCACTGTATACTGAAACTGTTTACCGATTCACTGTATACGGAACAACTTCTCGATTCACTCGAAAACCCGCGTATATATAGTCCTTCGAATCTCTAGAAAATTCTTGAATATACCACCTCAGCGTATACTTTATAATTCCAGATCATTCGCGATAAACCATTGGCCTGGTACGCTGTTTGAGAACAGTCTCGAACATTACATGTTCGAGAGCCTTTCTAGAAAGGTCGCATTCATAGTTTGCGACAGGACCGACTTCGGAATCAGTGAGTTCGTAACAATACAGATTGCGAAAAAGTTTAATCGCTCATACGATTTACACAAGTAGGTAGGACAAGGATAATCTGAGAAAAACTACCTGAAAGAGAGAGAAGAATGATTGTGGGCAATTACGATGGGCGTATTTAGTTCAAGAGGATGAAATTATGTTCATCGCCCCCCTATTCTACACAAAATATCATTTGTAGAAATTAATCTGCGCTTCTGGCAACAGCGGTTAAAATAGGGGGGCAATGAGCATTCTTCCAGCCTCTTGAACTGAATACGCCCATCGTAACTGCCCACAATCATTATTCTCTCTCTTTCAAGTAGTTTTTCTCATATTATCCTTGTCGTACTTGTGTAAATCGTATGAGCGATTAAACTTTTTCGCAATCTGTATAAATGGATCAATGCTGTTATTGAATTGAGCTAACAAAGGAACCTCAAGTGTCAACTTAAGCATTATCTCCAATAATCCAAAACGCCACCGCAATATTTGATAACTGAAATCATCATTTCGGTGTAATTGTAATCTGTACTAAACTATTCTATTACACTTTGTAGTTATTGAAGTGGAAACCATTCTGGACGTATTTGAATGTGTATACGTTTCAGTCGTGATAGGGATTTTCAATTTATCGGTGGTGAGATCGATACGCTTACGTACATAAATGAAAAAAACAAGACCATAAAGGCGAAAAATATAGCAGCGTTAAAACAAATGATGCATAAATTTTGGCCTTTAAAAAAAAGATAAGCACTTCCCGTCAGAAAATTTCACGCTGGTCTTAGATTGGGGAAAGTCCATTTGTCATCATCCGGAAAACGAGGGTATATCTAGTTCGAAATGAAACACCACCCCTTCCTGTCGCTTCAACAACTGGCGCTCTTCAACTTCCGTTATAGGAGGATTCATTTTTTTAGAGATAATGGCAAAGCATAGAATCCATTATAAATTTTCATTTCAATCATACGTCTAGTTTTTGCTGTGTGCTACATACGGTGAACAATTTCTGTTTAACGAATACATTTTTAAAAGCATTATGCAGATATCAATGAAATTCGAGTAAGTCCAAAGCTACATCTATATCTAGGTACCTTTATTAAAGAGGATTTCGATGAGGAGATGAACAAGTCTTACAAAAAGAAGTTAACAGGCAGGAGCTCATCAAATAATAATTTCAAAGGGAGTATCTACAGAGATCAGCTAAATCTATACAAAACGGTTATTTAATTGGACCATTCATATTATACGGAAGTGAAAAATGCACATTAAATGAAAAGGAGGAAAATAAAGTAAACATATGGGGGAAGCAAAATACCCGGGAGGATATTAGGAGAGAAAAAGAATATGGCGAACAAGAAATAAGAGGTGTGTGAGGAACAAAAATACTATATAATATAGGGTGTCCCGTAAATTAGCGGCATGATAGAACGTTTGAAAATATTCAGAATACCGAAATGCAATTTTTCTCGAACCTTCTTAGTTTGTGAGATACAGGCAGTTAAAAGGTGCGAAAGAAATACACATTTTATTTCATATCTTTTCGGGGGATAAAAAGTACAAATTTAAAATATTTTGTAGGTTATTGTCTCTTTGAAACATCAACAGTATGAATTATGTCAAATTCTAATAAGCCAGTGGCGTGGTACGAGGGGTTCGTAAACTTTTATTATTGTACCATATTTTTGAACAGCCTTGTATTTGGACCTGTAGACTTTGTATGCAATTCTTTATTTAATTTTCTAAAAAAAGATACTTTAATTTTGAACTTGTTAGAACACTCTTTTTTCAAGATTTTTTTAAGTTGTTTTTTCTTATATAAATTTGTTGTACCTACATACTTGAAGATCACTTACAAATAATTTAAACACAAACGTTTCTTATTGGTTTGTAATTCATAATTATCTAAGGAAAGATAAGGTGTTAAGAGAATATTTACGGCTACTACAAATTTATTGTTTTGAAACATTACAACATAAAAAAGTGTCTTACTGCAATAAAAAGTTGAAAATATAGAAAATGGAGTGTTCTACCGAGTTTAACAAAGAGTACCTTTTATGTAGAAAATTAAATAAAGAATTGCAGACTAAAGTCTTCAGCTCTCAAAACAGGGTGTTTCGAAAATATGGTAGAAAGAAAAAGAGTTTACTAAATCCTCGTACCACGCCACTGATTTCATAGAATTCGACATAATTAATACTGTCGATGTGTTTTGAGGGGACAATAACCTATACAAAATCTAAAATTTGTACTTTCATCCCCCGAGAAGATCTGAAATAAAATGTGTATTTCTTCTACACCTTTAAACAGCCTGTATATCTTACAAACTAAGAAGGCTAGAGAAAAGTTGCGTTCGAGTATTTTAAATATTTCTCAACGATCTATCATGCCTCTAATTCACGGTACTTATTTACGGGACACCCTGTATAAAGCGGATGACAGACACCGGAGTGACAAGAAAATTAAAAACATAGACATAGAAGGAAGACCCAGCAAAAGGGGGTGTAATGAAGCCATTGAAGACCTAAAATGGGAAGTGTCAGACTGGAAGGCGAAAGCAAGAGACAGGAAACAATGGAAGAAAGCCAAAAAGGCCTGTGTGTAGCATTATATATTAGTTATTTATGTACCAAGGCAGTAAAGTGATTCTTTATCGGGGGAGTCTGAAATTATGAGACGAGCGAAGCGAGGCGAATAACAGGCGAGTCCGATAAAGACACTTTTCTGACGTGGTGCATACAAAATTTTATCGCCAACTGCTCAGAATTCAGAATGTAAGAAACTGAGGTAGGTATATTTCATTGCATTTTATTATGACAAAGTAAACAGCTAATATCGAACAAATCTACTTATTGTTTGTTATAGTTATTTAAGTTGAAGGTACACCCTGAAGCATTATAAAAGTTAATTCATGAAGTTAAAGGAGTTCCAACAATAATTTGTTATAAATAAATCGCAAGGAAACTATTTTCGAGCGGTAATAGGGAGAAGCGTGAGACTGACAGATAATGATTTCCGAGTATAATGTCAAAGTCAAAATACTTCACCTGCCGCATTTTACTTTACCTGCACAAATGCGGCAGATAAAGTGAAGGAAGGTAAACTGTTTGTTTACTTCCGGAAATCATGATAATTGACGGCTTTACTGACGGTTAGCGATTGGTGATGTTGTATTTTTCATAGGGGTGGGAGATAAATTCCCCAAAACTGAGAGAGAGAGAGAGACAATTATAAATTATAGCAAGAATAAATATTACTTGATTATGTTGGGTTTGTTGTGAATTGCAATGAATTTTAAAAACAATGGAAATATCTTTCAAACCATATACCTATCAAGAGCCCACACTTCCCATATGAAAATCAGGACGCACCTGAATTCCCGTCAGGATAACAACTCTACCAGTGTCATAATTAGGGTACGTTAAGCTGTCACTCGAGTTCCCTTCAGGGTGAAAACTGACCTGTTCAAAAGGTGTTTATTTGGGCAGGGATGAGTTGCACGCAGCGGTCATTTTCCACCTGAATACGAGTAAGAACACCAAAATTAGGAGCCGAATTGTGCGCAATAAGATAAACACAAAATTAAGGAGATTGAGGAAATATAAAATAAATTAAATGGTAAAGGTATTAGTATATTTATTTCAGGAATAATAAGACACCTAACCTAATTTAACCTAACCTTGCCAGGGTAAACTATTAGAGCAGTCCCGATAACAAAACAGATTAAATAAACTGGACGGCAATTCGAGTGCGGGATTAAGATACCTGCAAGTGTTTGACGGGAACTCAAGTGTATTATATTGGTCATTAAGGAACCTGACGAGAATTCGCGTGCACCGAAAAATTGGGGGTTGTAAATATACCTATAATTAAAATTTTACAAATTATGGGATGTTCTATGAGTAGTTTACAGTAATATAAATTTATTTAATTCGGAATATTTCCGCACTGTATACAAAAAAGTTGAATTTTTATGAAATTAACAAACCTAGCTTCACTGGAAAATATAGACTTATTTATATTACAAATTAACTCGACATTGTTATGGATTAACTGTCCGAGGTTTTGTTTTACAGAATCGATTAGGTGTATATACACGAGCCTAATGAACGCTTCCAGCAAACAATCATTAATCTCGTCATACGAGATGCCTCGTACAACTCAGGTGTTGGAAACGTCAGTTATTCAGTTTCAAAGGGTGGGCGGAACTACACTATATCGTTAAAAGATCGGAATAACTTAATTTTACATGTCCTGGATAAATTGACTGAATGTAATATCGTACACTTCTTTCTACCAAATGCTTCGAAGGAACAGGATATCGCATTTATACAGGATCTCACAATCACAATCAAATATGTGTGCGTGGGTGACTTGATGTCTTTGGACGGTATCCAGAAACCACAGGCAATAAATATGGATGGGTTATCAAGCACTGGAAGTGTATATGTTATAGGCAATCTGTATAATCCGGCATTGTATAGAATGCCTAGGCATTATATACATTGCCAAAAACGTTCAGGCAATGTGTATAATACGATTCATTCCATACATTGCCTAGGTATTGTATGAAATGCCGGAAGCGCATCAGGCAATGTGTATAACGAACGACCACGGAAAGGAGACGCATGTGTGGGGTGCAGGACTACCCCGTAAACAAGTTGCAGCAATTAAAAAAATATGTCTTAAAAGAAGAGTTTGGTGAGACAATTTGCATGATGTTACCTGAGATTTTATTTCATTTCAAATTATAATTATGTTATTAGAAGATTCTCAATTTCTATTTATTCAGAGTAATGTTTGAGTTAAATTAATGTTTAATAATGTTGATTTTGAACTCTAGTAGGTATAATAAAACTTTTAATAATATGTCATTGCTTTGATATCGTAGCGCATAGATTTTGTGTCGATTACTGCACTTGTGAAAATACTTAAGAAAATATTCCTTTTTGTTATTAAGTAGGTACCTACAAGGTTACTAGATTGCAATTTTAATATTACTTTATTTCAGTTTGATCAAAGATGCTACCTAAGATTTTATTTCCTTTCAAATTATAATTACCAACAGTTTATTTAAAGTACTCATACGAAAACTGGTTGTTTTTTTTATGTGAAATCGATTACATACATTACCTATGCTTCAACCGACATTCTATACATTTCCTAGGTAAAGTATAAAATAGTTGACCTATTGAATATCATTTCATACATTGCATGAACGACTCCGGCTTTCTATACATTTCCTAGGTATTGTATAGAATGCCTGCATTATACACATTGCCTATAACATATATAAATTGACTGACATGGAAAAGCTGTAAGAAATAAGGAATCGTAAATATTTGTCTCCTCCACCATTCGAAAGATTTGTCTTTTCTACTAGTCGATCCTCACATACAAATGTGGTTAATGGTGGAGTTCTGAGAACATCTGTAAGATCTATAAGCCGAAATCTGTAAGAGTTACAGAAAACGATTCTAGCCTAACCTGTTACTCACACAGTAGGTACAGGGTGTGGTACAAAGCGTTCTATTATTATTATTATTATTATCATTTTTCGTGTATTATCAGTTGAAAAGTGGTAGAATTCTCAGTTTTTTTTTGTGATTTTCAAGCGATAAGTTTTTAAGTGAACATCATTGACATTAATATGAACCAACAATTAAATATTCTCGCCGGTATTCTGTTGGAAGATGAGGATCGGTTTGTACATATTTTTTATGGTATTATAAAATAGACTTCCCATATTCCAGGAAATCATTATGAGAGAATAACGAAGGCATTTTAGGGATCAATTAAATCCGTTTGATATGCCAGACAGGCATTCTAGACAAATATTTCGGCTGGACAAAATATAGTGTTCAATTTTTAATTCATAATTTACGACCTTATGTTATGGGGAATAATTTAGGAATTCCCTTTGTAGTAGAAGTAATAATAATTAATTCACAGTCTTCTTACAATGCATTTATATAAATGCGCCTTGACATTATAAACGGAAGTGAAGTAGCAACCTATGAGGTAAAGATCTGTAACTATGAATCTCACAGATTTGGTTCCAGAATAGCAAATTTTACGAATCTGTAAGAGCTCAAGCTGCAGATCCTAGGTATATCTTACAGATTCTGTAGCTTATAGGTAAATTCTCTGAATCCCAACATAAGATCTGCTATTGAAGTATCATGAGCCATGAAGCTCCTTGTCAATTGGTATTCTCTCGAGCTGCTTGTATGTATGTCTAATGGGGTCTAGTTTGCCAATTTCGTCTTTACCACAACAAGTT